>JAQGDQ010000803.1:0-93883 GCA_030141605.1 Tubiluchus corallicola
TTTAACATTAACAGTTAACATACATGAGTCACATATATATGATTTTACAGGAAAGCAAAATGATTTTTCGTATACTACCCCCCCCCCCCCCACATTGAAGTACTGTAAAAATTATACACTTTAACACATATCATACTGGCAAAGTGATTCTGATAATTAAATAATGGGTTAAAAGATTAACTAAAAAAACGTGAAACCAATGGGAGAGTCACACATAATAATTCACACGATATGTTAGCGCATGTTTTGCTACTTCTGCAACACTTATGTGACAAAACGAATGTTGAACGACATCGGTGCGACTATATGGAATAATGGTGATCATTTCACGATCATTCAACAGGATTTTCAATATTGCCAAAATATTAAAAACTAGTCGCAAAGTTCTTGCAGCATTGTCAAAATTGTCTCAACATGTTTTCCAAGTTTTCGCAAATTTTGAAATTGTTGACAAACATCGCAAATAATTGGAAACACATTTACAAATTTTTGGTGCAGGTTCAGACAACTTTACAACAGTTCGGAGAAGTTTGGCAAGGTGGCGAGTGTCGCGACTTCTGCGGCATACTTTAAACACTTTAAATTTTTTGCCGAAGCCAGCGACCGATTTCACCACAAATGTGTGCTACGTCACAAATGAACTGAAAGGTACGATGCCTGTTTTTATGCAATCTGGTTCTGAGTTGCAGGCACTGTGTCCATCTAACTAACAAATGGCGAAGTGCACGCAACAGAACACGAATGTGAACTTAAATTTCCCTGGTAATAATTCTTTCACGTTACTCTCCCTTAAAAAACAATTATGTTCTCTTTCAATATTTTACACATTATAGATTATTTTGAGCTTCAGTTAAAAATTGGGTCCTGTTCCCCTTTAAACTGCCATATTTATACTGAACATAATCACGTAAGTCTACTAAAACTAATCACATTTTAAGACAAAAACTACCATTACAGACTGGTATTCTTACTTTGCTGCCGTAAGCATGTCCAACATGGCCGGAACTAACTGACCACCGAGTGATAATCCCTGCATCACTAGGCAAATTATAACAACCCACAACTGCCTGGAAGGAAATAAGAAGAAAGATTTTTAACAAATTTGCATTTATTATTATTAAAGTAACATCAGTAAGGTAATATAATCGCATAAGTTACAACAGGGGTGTGCAGACTGCGGCCCGCGAAGAGGTTTGTCAACGTAATGAAAGTGCGGCCCACGCGATCCAGCTGAAGTCCGCGCCAATATCGCAAAGATAGTGCAGGTAGTTTTTTCCTCTAGATCGGATGGCATTAACCCTTACAAGACCGTTGTCACTTAATGTCACTGTCGGACCTGACGAAATATTTGGTTTTTAATATGAATTTTAATAATTTCTAAAATAGTTTTTTGAGTGTAGTATGCAGTAGTAATGATGTGCGCAAATCAGATGCAGAAAAATCGTTATAAGGTCCTACTGTACTTGGCTCCTTGATCTAACTGCATGCGGCCCACAGAAATTGCGGGAATGTTTAATGTGGCCCGGTTAGTCAGATAATTTGCACACCCCTGAGTTACAAGATCAGATAGCCAATGCAGCTTCAAAAATATTTTTCCATGCCCATAATGAAGCTGTTATATTCTTCTCTGACATCCTCTTAACAATGTTGTGCCTGATCTTTTTTCATATTTTAACCCATTTTGTAGTATGATAAAATTGTACATTTCAAGATGTATAATACAATGTGGAAGCATTTCTTGTAATTAAAAACAGGTTAACTTAATTAATCTTAGGCGAGGCCAACTGGTGACGACATCACAAACTAACATAATTTTCAACAGCAGAAACATTCCATGAGCGGGTTGCGTGAGTTTGTGAAAGCGAAAATTGAAGTACAGTGTTACTGCAAACCATTCAGTGTGATATATAAAAATTTGGAAAATTTTATGTTTAAAAACACTTAATTTAGAGTTTACCGCTGTGTTCACTGCGAGCTTTCAAACATTTGCACAACGTCACAACTGAACACGTCTGAACAGAAAGGTACAGCACCCATTTTTTGTGCAATGAATTTGGAGATGCAAACGCTAGTACCCATCTAACTAACAAATGGTGAAATGTATGTAACAGCAACAAGCTAACAACGCGAACGTGCTTATTGCCATATTGTGGTAATAATTCCTTCACGTAAGTCATTCTTGAAAAAACTAGTATGTTCCCTTTAAATATTTTATAGGATAGATTGTTTTGAGCTCTAGTTAAAGATTGGGTCCAGTTTTCCTTCAGAGAATGCAATTAATGCGCTGTAGAGATGGCGCTGTCATACTGTAAAAAAACTTAAATTTCCTCTGCTGGTGCAATGTCTTATTTCAGAAGATTATTTCCGATAACAAACTAGATACTGGTCTTACCACTACCATTTAGCGCTACTACTAGGCCTGGCCATTGAGTGCTGGATGCTGCCTTGCACAGTGTAGAACTGTAGAAAACATACTAAAACGCGGTCAACGTGCAGAATCGGACTTTCAGAATTACGTCCAGATGGTGTGGATAAATGTCCACTTTCATGGTATTAAATCATTGGTATCAAAAAACAGCTTCCAAAGAAACTTAAAATAACGATACTTGTATCTATTCCAAACTCATTAAAAGAGTCCAGACCTTGATATGAACTGGACTACATATCAAAAAGGGCGCCGCAAATCGCAACACAATTTCACCGAGTACAAAGAATTTCTCACATGGCAAGAATCACACGAAGTTTTAAGAATATTGACTGAAAAACGATTTTCCGTTTAAGGAGTTAGTTCTTAAAATGCTTACTGTCCATCGATGTTGAAGATCGGCGAAGGACCAATGAAAACAAATGCCAGCATGTTGAATGTTGTGGCTATTGCCATGAGAACTTTGCACCGGCCCTGGCAAATACAAAAATACAAACAAAATTATTGCAAAATCATTCAAGAAGCAAATTACTGTGCTATAATGATTCTACACCAACACTAATTATAATATCTGCTACATTAAAACACTTTAACAAAACGCATAACAAACATTTTGCTTAATTGAATCTGGAAAACATCCGAAGCGTTCCTTGTATGTTTTGTCAGAAGATTAAGATGCGTTCACATGTAGAGAGTTCTCTTGCAACTGGTTGCACGCGTTGTCAGAAGATTAAGATGCGTTCACATGTAGAGAGCTCTCTTGCAACTGGTTGCACGTGTTGTCAGAAGATTAAGATGCGTTCACATGTAGAGAGCTCTCTTGCAACTGGTTGCACGCGTTGTCAGAAGATTAAGATGCGTTCACATGTAGAGAGCTCTCTTGCAACTGGTTGCACGTGTTGTCAGAAGATTAAGATGCGTTCACATGTAGAGAGCTCTCTTGCAACTGGTTGCACGCGTTGTCAGAAGATTAAGATGCGTTCACATGTAGAGAGCTCTCTTGCAACTGGTTGCACGTGTTGTCAGAAGATTAAGATGCGTTCACATGTAGAGAGCTCTCTTGCAACTGGTTGCACGCGTTGTCAGAGATTAAGATGCGTTCACATGTAGAGAGCTCTCTTGCAACTCGTTGCACGAGTTGTCAGAAGATTAAGATGCGTTCACATGTAGAGAGCTCTCTTGCAACTGGTTGCACAAGTTGTCAGAAGATTAAGATGCGTTCACATGTAGAGAGCTCTCTTGCAACTCGTTGCACGAGTTGTCAGAAGATTAAGATGCGTTCACATGTAGAGAGCTCTCTTGCACCTGGTTGCACGAGTTGTCAGAAGATTAAGATGCGTTCACATGTAGAGAGCTCTCTTGCACCTGGTTGCACGAGTTGTCAGAAGATTAAGATGCGTTCACATGTAGAAAGCTCTCTTGCAACTGGTTGCACGAGTTGTCAGAAGATTAAGATGCGTTCACACGTAGAGAGCTCTCTTGCAACTGGTTGCACAAGTTGTCAGAAGATTAAGATGCGTTCACATGTAGAGAGCTCTCTTGCAACTCGTTGCACGAGTTGTCAGAAGATTAAGATGCGTTCACATGTAGAGAGCTCTCTTGCAACTGGTTGCACAAGTTGTCAGAAGATTAAGATGCGTTCACATGTAGAGAGCTCTCTTGCAACTGGTTGCACGAGTTGTCAGAAGATTAAGATGCGTTCACATGTAGAGAGCTCTCTTGCAACTGGTTGCACGCCCTCTACATTTGAATGCGCCATCAGTCTTATAATGCATTTATAAACGTAATATTTACCTTAGTATCGCCCACCCAGCCAAACGCAGGGGCTAACCCAGCATACAACGCTGATGGAACCAAGAAAATAAACCCAATTGTAGTAAAGGACAATCCAAACTGCAAAAATTGAAATTCAGTGTAAAAATGATTTTGTAAAGAAAACAAAATGTCATTTCACTAGGTGAAAACAAAAATCAAAACGGCATAATTTTGATTTTTGAAAGAATACGTTCAAGACGTATTTGAAAAATTAAAACTTTTACAGTTAAAAAAACCACATAACTTTATTAAAATGTTTACATTAAAAAGTTAAAATCATGGCAAATGTTTCGACAGGCTGTTGTTGTCATCATCAGCGGTAAATTTACAAACATACAACCAATTTATATATGCAGAGCCTATTATGCACTAATTAAGTAATTAACAGAAATCAAACAGGAAATGAATAAGCACACCAGTAAAGAAATTGATACAGTAACTTATGCACTAATTATGTATTTACAAAAGCCAAATAGGTAATGATTAAACAGACCTGAAGAAAAGAAATTGATATAGTAACAAATAGCTAAGTGTTGGAAAATAAAGTTTATGGAATTGAATAGTTTTGTACATTAATAGGAAGGCTTATTACAAGTACAGTTTTTAACTAAAAATGTTTTTAAACGCCTTAAATTGACTTAAAAGATGGTTTGGAATGCAAGTCGGATGGTCAAATGGTGTGCCCGTTCACATAAATATTTTATTTATTTATTTATTAAATATATCCACAATGATCATTACAGCATTGTACATAAAAGTATTTAATAACATATTTATTATTATGTGTACAAGATGCCAAGCCGCAAATGACCCGTGGGGTACTCAAGAAGTAATTACTTGTTTAGAGCACCCCAAATGAATGTGGACTGAGTGTAATAGAAAAGAGCAGTAAAGGAGTAGAAAGAAAGGTTAATAGAAAATAGAAAGAAGAAGAAAGGTGTGATGGTATCTGTATGAAGTAACATGAACTATAGAAATGTAAAAATTGACATAACCAGCAACACAATGGATTACGACAGGGACAGCAGTGTAATTAATCAAATTGATTTATTCTGTATAATTAGAAAATATTTCACTTTTAAAATTTCTTTTGAAGTTTGTGTACGAACACTAAGTATTATGATACCTAAGTGGGAATTTTTTACAAAAACAGATAGAGATTTAAAATTAATTCGCTTTAAAGAATATGAATTATAACTAGTTTCATATAATTAATTAATTAAGTTATAGTCGGGTGGTAAAATTGAGCAGTTATAAATTGCATAGATTTTAGGTCGATGATTACCTACAATAACAAAACCAGATTAGCAGCATTAGCCCAATTCAAGAACTTATCAAGAACTCATTCTCTGATGAGTTTCAATTTGAAACTAACCACAGAATAGCTAGAAAACTGTAGAAATGTGAAGAAACATAGTCCTTTACTTGACTTTTTCATGCTGCAAATTTACGAAAGCGCAAATTTAGAAAATATTGTACGATTACCGCATTTTACGAAAACCACAATTGAAAGCTAAAGGCAAAAAGTGAACTGTCAATAAATGGGAAATTTTCTAGGCATCGTAACGAAACCTGTAATAATTATTCCAGGTATTGTGTCTTGTTTCTCTTGGAAGGCTCGTAGAGAAAACCAGAAAAACTAGTTTATTAAGCGAGAATTCTACAACAGAAAAGTATGAAGGAACGCGAAATGATTACACTAAACGTGAAAATCTGGAAAACGTTTAAGTGTATCTGAAAATACAAGTATATAAGAGAATGTGTAAGTGGCGTCAGCGTGAATAAGCGTGCATCTCTCTCAGTGGCCTGCTTTGCCTTATATAGCATGCCCGAGAAGCTTCCGGAAGTTTTGTTCCAGAACATTCTACACGGTAAGATGATTATTTTAACGGAACATTCTACAATGTTCTATGCAATTCTAATAGACGCCAGCGACCTCCACAACACCAGGAAAAGTTAGGAAAGTGATGCACGGTTAGCTAAACTGCACACACAGACAGTAAATTAACTAAAATTAAAAATAATTGATACCATGGCAAGATAGAGAGCTAATGTCGCCTCGAGAAAACCCAGTGACAGAGCTCCTCCTACGACATTGGAAGTCGCAATCAAAACCGACGGGATCAGCAACATACTTATGAAATTCTGGGAGCCGCTTGATTGAGCGTCTACAAAACACGGACAAGATCAATGACATTTTTGTGAAATTTTGGAAAACGTGGCTCGACTGGACATTTATAAAACACAGGATTAGTGACATCTCCGTGAAATTTCTCCACTGAGCGCTTACAGAACATATTGATTATGACAAAAAGTATTAACAGAAAAATTTAAAAGTTGAATTAGCAACAGTACAATTTAAAGTAAGCAATTTAAGTACAAATTAACCATGAAAAGTACACGTGAGAAATTTGCACAGGTGTGTGCAATACAGGTACAGGTACTGTACACACGTTTAAACTATAGAGTCCCACAAAAAGTATCAAAAAGTATATGCATTAATGGCAAAATCACATGTCTTAAACTGCCTGCATCTGCCTGATTATAAATGTAACTTTTATTGCTTGTAAATTACAAGTACAGTTAAAATTGCATTAATTTCAAATGTATTTATTAGATGATAGTACAATTTGCTCCGTCTAGCTTAAGGTCAGATATTGTAGTTTTGCTAATCACAATTTGGCAGTAAGAACTTCTGTTACAAAAAAAAGCATATAAAGCATCACTCTTACCTAACCTATTAGGTAAACACACATAGTTGAAGAACGCACCGACGAACAGGAAAAAACCCATAACAGCGAACGGTAACACAAACCCACCAACCTGCAAAACACACGAGTAGCACAGAATGCTAACAAAACCTGTAAGACACAAACTACTAAATCATAGCCACTACGGCAGCAGCAAGTACCGCACATCTGCGCATATTTCATGCCAGGAGGACACATTTTTTGCATCTGTTTGATATAGTTTATGTTTGCTATCCAAACTACAATTTTTCTTTTTCTACATTTTTTCCTCATTCTTTATAAACCAAATTTAACTTTTAACTTTGTGAAAATATAGCAACTTAAAAACACAAAAATATGATACGAGATGTTGATGTGATTTGTTTTCGTTTACAGACAGGCTGAAAACTTCTTAGCTGCAAAATCGCGCGAAGAAAAGCGTAGACAAGAAGTACAAAGAAACAGAAAACGAAGAATTCGGAAATGTTACGGATGCAGAATCGAATACATGTAAAAAAGAACAGGAAAAAAGACACAGGAAAGCAGTAACAGGAAGAAAGAAACAACCCTAACCCTAACATTTTGAACAAACCGCGATTCTTTTACACATACATGTAACGCCATCATGTGTAAATAGTGTTGTCAATATATACTAGTCACGTACTGCCAATTATTAACTGATCTAAAATATCTTCTGTTTGATTACTTTAATTGTTTATGGTACTTAAATAGAATGTGACTGACTTGAATATTTTTATTTGATTACATGACTTTCTTTCCTAGCCAACATTGTGAGTTTTTTCTGTGACTTTTCCCCTGTGACTTCATTGTGAGTTTTTTCTGTGACTTTTCCCCCGTGACTTCATTGCGAGTTTTTTCTGTGACTTTTCCCCTGTGACTTCATTGTGAGTTTTTTCTGTGACTTTTCCCCTGTGACTTCATTGCGAGTTTTTTTCTGTGACTTTTCCCCTGTGACTTCATTGAGTTTTTTCTGTGAGTTTTCCCCTGTGACTTCATTGAGTTTTTTCTGTGAGTTTTCCCCTGTGACTTCATTGAGTTTTTTCTGTGAGTTTTCCCCTGTGACTTCATTGTGTTTTTTCTGTGAGTTTTCCCCTGTGACTTCAATGTGTTTTTTCTGTGACTTCATTGTGAGTTTTTTCTGTGACTTTTCTCCCCATGACTTCATTGTGAGTTTTTTCTGTGACTTTTCCCCTGTGACTTCATTGTGTTTTTTCTGTGACTTTTTCCCTGTGACTTCATTGAGTTTTTTCTGTGAGTTTTCCCCTGTGACTTCATTGTGTTTTTTCTGTGAGTTTTCCCCTGTGACTTCATTGTGTTTTTTCTATGACTTCATTGTGAGTTTTTTCTGTGACTTTTCCCCCCATGACTTCATTGTGAGTTTTTTCTGTGACTTTTCCCCTGTGACTTCATTGTGAGTTTTTTCTGTGACTTTTCCCCTGTGACTTCATTGTGAGTATTTTCTGTGACTTTTCCCCCCATGACTTCATTGTGAGTTTTTTCTGTGACTTTTCCCCCCACGACTTCATTGTGAGTTTTTTCTGTGACTTCATTACCTTGTCCATATAAACAATGTGTGTGCTTGCAAACCAAAGCCGTCCATAAATCGGCATAGTTAAAACTACGTTATGATGGTTCAATGTAGAATGAACCAAAAATTTGCTCAATACAAACACTAAATATATTGGAGTTTTATATTCTAGCATCAAATTGTCAAGAAAATGTTCAAAAAATACTAAAAATCTAATCCCATACCCATTTCTCTGGGTAGAAACTAATAATGCAATTGTAAAAAAACTTGTATTTTCAATCTCCGACAGTAGCTCATGGCAGCAGTCATTTTGCTTTGAGTTTTTTCTGTTGCCAAACCCAAATCTTCATCAGGAAGAGCCATCCACTGGATTTAAACAGAACTTCAATGTGTTTGCGATTGCCAAGTGTTTTGTAGAAACGGGACAAAAAACAATGGCTAACTTTAATAGTGATTTTCTCAAGGTTATGTTTTTCAGTGCACGGCCTGCACCTCAGCTTCAATGTGGATTATCTCAGCTTAGAAATAACATAGAGCGATGAGTTTGGTATCAAAATAATTCTCATGAAATGGAGATTCCGAATATGTGAATAACTAGAGAAGCTTGATTACCGACTTATAGATGTTTTTGTTATGCAGGCACACATATATCGCACGCCTCAGATGGGCAATGTAATAAAGTACGATCAAACAGTCTGAAATATACAACCCAATCACCACATTAAATTAAGAGCAACGGTAACTGCCACCTCCCGGAGACAACCCGCAAGCAGAAACGGAAAAATGTTGCAGTCATCAAACCAAATTGACAACTTACCGATTCCGCTAGGCAACATACAATAGTTGACCACAGCAGCAATGAGGAGGCAGACTCCAACAACTGCAAATGGTACAGTGAAACCCCCTAACTGAAAGTAGGGAAAAGAAAATAGTGAAAGACAGAAAACAGGCAACTACGACAAGTTATTTCAGCTAGAAACCGGTGTCAGTAAGAACGTTTTTTAAAAGCGTAACACTGATGTCTATTAGTTAGAGCAGAATTCAGGAGTAAGATCTTATTAACGGTTTTCGTGGATTATTTTCAAGTTAGAAAACAGAAGCGAGAAGCATGCAAATAAAAAACTGCAATTTTTTACCTGATATAATGCTCCGCCAATTGGAGGACCGCACATCATTCCAACTCCAAAAAATGTCTCTAATATGCCCTGCAAAGTTGGAATAACGCATTAGTATGCGGTTAGAATTCATCGCTGAAAAAAGGAGAGTGATAACAGGTGTACATTTATGGTTACATTAGCTGCTGGGCGTGTCCGTAGTTGGAAAAATCAAAACAAAAATGAAAATAAAAATGGAAGAATTTTGGTGTCAAATTGCTGTACCACGTGTTTCATTATGATTAGCTAGAACCTTGCCTACTTCATTCTTCTTCTTCTCAAGCAAGATCCTGCTAGTAAATCACTCTACGCACAGACTAAAGCATAATTAAGTAAAGTCCATGTAAAACAACTGAAGTCACTAAACTGACGAGGCAGACGGCTTTGCTTTACCCACATGTCATATGACGACTGTATTGTGATGCATTGCTGTCGTACTCTTAACCTTTGACCTGCAGCAACTGAGTGTGTGCACAACAAAACTGTGAAGAGGCTAATCGGGTTGGCTCTCTCACCTTGGAAATACAGTTTTAGAGAAGTTCAGGCACATGTTTATATCAGCCGATAACCAATTTATATGCTGCAAAATGATTACTTTGCAAGAAAACCAAGTGCATGCGAAGAGCTCATTTTGACAATGAGCCATTAGGTGTATTCCGCAAGGTGATTTAATGACACTTAATGGCGACTATCCGAAAATTTCTAAGTCCAACACAGTCAATATTTTGGTAAGTTGGACTGTTTGACCGATGCAAAAGTCTTGGCTCTTTGAAACCCTGGCTTCAGAGGGAGAGCAGCACCTAAAACCCCTAGCTGATCAAGAATCAGGGATTTAACTGAATTTACGAACCGAAGTCAAAATTTATGAAACATGAAACAGCGAAATGAAACCGAAGCGAAACATTTTTGCAAAACCAACTACTAAAATAAGTAAAATATTTTGTTTTTTGATTGTTCATTTTTCTGTGTTTTTTTGGATCAAAAAATTCTAATACAAAAAGCACAAAGAAGTTTTATAGTGTAGAACTTCAAGTTTGATGGAGTGGCTTCCCTTAGAAAATGTGGTATAATGTTTCTGGATTTAAGTATCCTTAACAATTAATGTTTAACGAACATAATGCTTCCTTAAAAATAAACAAATTTTATTTTGTAGATACTTTGTTGCCTATATTTCATAACTTCTAAAGCTAAACATGATTTTGCTCAAGGGCCTGGAGATTCTAAAACTTCACAGTGGTCAGCACTGAAGATACGCCACATTGCCGGTAAAAGCATGTCACGAACTGTTATGTAAACGAAATTTTCGCTTTATTGAACTAATTCAGCCAAGATTTTTCAGTGGTTTTTGGCATCTAGGAGAATCAAGGTAAATTGGGTAAATACTAGTAAAACGTCGGAAAAAATGAAATTTAATAAATTTGGCCGAAATCGAAACTTAACCGAAAAAATTTTGTTTCAGTAACATCCCTGTCAAGAATGTTAACAGAAGTTTCTGAACTAGGAAGAAAAGTTCACACAACGCTGGTATAAAACCAAGAGCGACTAGGTACCAACTACTTACGAATATAGTAGACAACTGGGCAGGAAACTCATTTGCAATGATGGCGTACGATGCCGTCGTAAACGCGTGCATTCCAGCAGCTTGGACAGACCTCACAATGAAGCACCAGGCGACGAAAGGCGTCCCATCAGGTACCAGATTTAACAACCTACAAAGTGCAAAAACCCTGGCAAAAATTGTCAAAATAAAAAAATTCTTTTTTGCATATTAATAATAAATTAATAAACGTGTACAATATATATATATATATATATAATAATCTTTATTTGCCATTAAAACATTGATAATCACTGATAAACACTTTACAGAGATAATCAATCAGTGTTAGTTAATAAAAACTTACACTGCTGAAGGCAAATACGTCAGTGCATCTAAACTACTGTGCAGTAATGACGAATAAAATCAAACATATTTACAACCATACACAAAAAAAAACAAACTAGGATTTAATTAATATGGCCGTGGATATATGAATTCTGAATTAGTGTGTATGTTGTCGTACTGGTGTGATGGTATTTCATATCTGGTTAATATTAGTGATTTTAATTTTGTTTTAAATGCTGATAGGGACTTGATTTGTTTAACCTGTAATGGTAGAGAATTCCAAAGTAAAATTGCTTGTTTGATTACAGAGTTCGTTCCATAGTGGGTATTTGTCCTAATTTGTTTTAGATTGCTTGTTCTGGAATTAACGATAGGATTTGGAACAAAGGTAAATCTGTTATTCTGTACGTTGTACAATGTACGTTCAAGTTCAAATTTACTTCGGCAGAATACATAATCATTACATCATCATAACAATAAATACTGAAAGTAAACAATAACTCTGGAAAAGACATGCATACATGTATTAATTTTTGATATATTATATATATTATATTTTGATATATTAATTAATACTTAGTTTGCAGGCTTACCCAAATAAAAACGAACTACATCCACCCACAAAAATTCCTGTTATAAAGACAAATTTGCAGCCCAGAAAAGCCATCTGCAACAAGCAAGTCAAGAGTTATAAAGTCACCACAAGATGTCAGGTAACTCGAGGGTCAAATCAAGATAAAATCTTTCATTTTAACAACTTCAGTGCAACTCTACTCTAACAGGGTAATTTTTCATATCCTGCCTAACTTTGAAGTATGGTAAAAAGTATGTCTTTTAACACCTATAATAATGTAGAAACATTTTTGATAATTAAATAATAGGTTAAAAACTTAATGAAGCGTGGGAGAGCCCAACTATTAATGACATCAAACTGCAAATAATTTTCAACAGCAAAAACATTCCATGAGTGTGAGTTAAAGTTAAAGGAAGAGAGGATGATTTTTCATATACTACCCCATTTCCAAGTCCAATAAAAAGTATACATCTTAACACAGTTAATACTACAAAAGCATTTCTGATAGTAAAATAATAGATGAAAAACTTAATTAACGGCAGGCGATCCCAACTAGTGATGACATCACAAACTAACATAATTTTCAATAGCAAAAATATTCTGCGAGCGTGTTGCACGCGTTTGCGAAAGCAAAAATTGAAGTACAGTGCTACTGTACAACATTCAGCATGGTAGAGAAGAAACTCGGCAGATTATACGATTAAAATTCAAATTTCAAGTTTACCACTTTGTTCATTGATGACATCAACAACTACTGATGAGACATCACAACTGAACAGTATTTTCAACAGCACAAACATTTCACGAGTGTGACAAGTTTACTGCTGCGTTCTCGCACGAGCTCTATCGAACGCGTGACTACATCACAATTGAACATGTCCGAACTGAGAGGTGCCGCATCTGTGTTTTGTGCAGTGCATAGTACCCGCCTAACTAAAGAATGACGAAATGCGTGTAATAGTGAAGAACTGCTCGCACAAATTCAAAATTATATTTCCGTGGTAATAATTCTTTCACATAAACAATTCTTGAAAAAATATCAAGTTCCCTTTCAATATTTTCTAGATTAGATTGTTTATAGCTATAGTTGAAAACTGAGTCTAGTTTTCCTCTAAATTCCAATTCTTAAGTTCCTCACTGTTAAATTACACAACACTTGCACACACATATAGTTACAATGTGAAAACCCAACGGTCAAAATAAAGAACTATGCACTCACATATTTTCCTAAAAATGGTGATAAAATAAAACCAACTAATTGAAAGCTGCCTATAATAAAGCCCACTTCTGTTTTTGTTGCTCCTTTTGTAATGCCCTATTAAAAAAGAAATTAAACTTATATTAGTTCATGCTACTCGGTGTAAATCATTAGCGCATTGAGATCTAACAGATTTAGAACAAAAACAAAACAGAATCCTCCAAAACAACAGTCCATTTACAGCCCGAGTTTTTGAGGAGATTCTGGCTGTAACTATTCACTTACAGTAATATAGCACATTACAATCCAAAGAGTCTTCCCAATTCCCATTCTCCTAAACTTAGTCAGTTAAACATCTTTATGAAGAAGTTCTAAAGGTAATTGCTAAGACACTAGATCAAGTAGAATACAGGTGAGCTTTATTTTATAATGTAAAATGTAAGCATACATTTTAACACAGGTAATACTGCAAAAGCGTTTCTGACAGTTAAATAATAGATTAAAAACTTAATTAACGGCAGGCGAGCCCAACTATTGATGACATCACAAACTAACATAATTTTCAACAGCAAAAATATTCCACGAGCGTGTTGAACGTGTTTGCGAAAGAGAAAATTGAAGTACAGTGCCACTGTAAGATATTCAGTGTGTTGTACTGAAACTAGGCAAATTTTAAAATAATAATTTAAGTTTCAAATTTACTGTTGTGCTCACACATGAGCTGTCGAACATGTGCAGTTTGTCACAAACAAGCACATTTGAACTAAGAGCTACAGCACCTGTTTTTGTGCAATGCGTTTCCAAAATGTAGGCACTAGTGCCCGTCTAACTAGCGAATGGGGTAATGCACGTAACAGCGAACAGCTAGTGGTGCGAACGCGAAACTGTGTTTGAGTGGTAATAATTCTTTCATGTAAGTCATTTAAAATAAAACAGTATGTTTCCTTTCATTATTTTAATGAGTAGATTGTTTTGACCTACAATTTAAGATTGGATGCGGTTTTGCTTTATATTACTCGAAGACGTACCTCATCGGGAAAGAATGGAGCAATAAGAGAGTAACTAGCACCACTGAAGAAGTCTGCTACGGCAATGGCAAGAATGGTAAGCTTCGCTCTTGTCGAGAGGTCAAAAAAGCTTCCCTGGGGCGGTTCGTACACGACGCTAGGTTCGCCGAGCGACTCCGTGCGCCGTCGCTCGCTTTCCGTAAAACTTCCGCTAGGATGGTGGAATCGTTCCAAAGATGTCATTCGTTGGAAAGACATTGTGATGTTTCTCAGCGACGTCTCTGAACTTACAACTAAGTAATCTGTAATCAGTTAATAAAAAAATGAATGAAATCAATACAAAAGTTGCAGTAAATAAATGCCCCTGTATGAAATTCAAGGCGTGACCAGAAGCCAACCAGGGGCGTATTAACCAAGAGGGTGATAACCTGGGTTGCCAAAGTTTGCGGGGCCTCCTAGGAAAATGTGTATACTTTCATATTCCTGTAAAGAGCGCATTTTATGACACACCACAGGCAGTTACTGAGGGCAGCTTTATATAAGTGCCACATAATGAACAGTCACAAGGTATTACACAAGCAGTTGCGCAGCCTGCTTGAATATAAGCGCTATGCAATTACATGCAATTAATAATGACCACATCAAAACTAGGTTAATAGTGTTTCTAATACATCACGGGTAATTGTTTAATCTGCTCATTACATAACCATAAATTCACAATAGAGAAGGACGGGACAGAACTATCGGCCTAGGGCGTCCTAAAGTGTTGATACGCCCCTGCAGCCAACATGTCACACCAGGCTTTGGGGTGGCAGGAAAACTGGTATTATAATATCCCAGCAGCCAAATTTCTAGAGGATTGTTCATTCCACCACATGCTCATTCACAGCGTTCAGGTTACCATGACTACCGATGCCCACATGCCTTTTTAACTCAAACATTTGTAGAACCAAAATCCATGTAAACTTGAATGTAAAATAAAACATATTAGATGCCAGTTACGACTCCTTCACAAGTTCAACATCAAAAAGTTGCAAGTAATTATAGGAATGCGTATGGTACAATGTATAATCCATCCACAATATCTATAGATTTCTGCAATTTGATTCATAATTACTTAATTTCTTCTAAGTGAGTGAGAGAGAGAGAGAGAGAGAGAGAGAGAGAGAGAGAGAGAGAGAGAGAGAGAGAGAGAGAGAGAGAGAGAGAGAGAGAGAGAGAGAGAGAGAGAGAGGGAGAGGGAGAGGGAGAGGGAGAGAGGGAGAGGGAGAGGGAGAGGGAGGGAGAGAGAGAGAGAGAGAGAGAGAGAGAGAGAGAGAGAGAGGGGAGAGAGACGAGGAAAAGCCATTTTTGCATGGGGACAAGTTCTATAATTAGCAGTTACAATTAGCATAAAAAACACCAATTGACCGCTAGCGCCAAGCATTTTGTTCGTGTGCAGTTGAATCTTAACAGTTAACACTTACCAATCTCTATAAACAAATCGCTGAGACGAGTTGCCTCAACTTACCAGTCTTATAAGAATTTGCTTCACATTCGGCATTCTGTCGTTCTTTATCCGTCACTTTTGTGCAAATATTTGATGTGCCCATCGCAAAGTGTTAACAATTCACGAATCAAAGAACTACATTGTAAATACAAATTTGCAGTTCAAGCAGCTGATGCATTGGTAACCAACGGTCTGATGATAAATTTCACAATAAAATCGGACGTCCTAGTGAAAGGTCAACTTACAAAGTATCCAACATGTATAAATCAACGTTGCTGTCAGACAATGCAGTCAGACAATGTTGCAGTCACACACACCTCAGACAAGCAGAGACGTTCTACTGTATAAGCTGTTCCACATCGTGGCAGAAGCGTACGTACATTAATCTAAGTCAGCATAGTTATTTGTTAACTCTTGCTATTGAGAGCATACATTAACGCAAACACTGTAGAAATGGAAAGTGTCTTTAACCTGGCCGAACCAGTTCAAAAACTAGTCGTGTAAGAAAGTGAAACGCGTGCTCGATAGACAGCTGCTGCTTGCCTGGCCAGCCGGCCGGCGTCAGACGAGCCATTGACATTCCACACGAGTGGACCGATGTCATACAAACTAAAGCTTCATACTGCAGTTGGAACAAATAGCAGTGTGTCATAATATAAAGAGGACAAGGTCAGAGCGTGACCTACGTGCTAATAGAACTACGATTGCAGAAAGGCTCAACGCAGGAAGATTGGACTAGTAACTACACTCTGGTAGTGTGAATATTGGGGTTATTGTGCTGCGCTAGCACGTTGTGCATAATTTGTTGCTGTTGTAACGAACAACTAAAGTTCAACAACTTCGGCAGCAAAAAGTCAGTTTAAATTGAATTTGGCACGGTTACTAAGAAAAACTATTTTTGTGGGTAAATGGTGACGTCACGACTCGACAAGTTAAACTCATTTGCACAGAATTGGCGAATTTTTGTTGCTCTGGTCGCCAATCCTGTTTCAAATCCAAAACAAAACAACTCCAATTTAAATGAAATTTGGTACGGCTATGGACTTGCATACAAAGCACGCAATGGAGAGCGGTTCAAGAAATTTGCTGCAATGGAATTAAAATAAAATAAATTTGATTTAATTTGTGAACTCACCAAGTTTGGTCTAAGTTGAATAAAAAATGTGTAATCTTGGGACAAAATGGTCAAGGATCAAGCCAAGAGACTCGTCTGTTGACTAACTGAAACCCTAGCAATACATTACAAAATATCACAATTGTATCTGAACTTGAAATGGCAATATCTTTGTTCACATGTTGCATGTATCATTGTAGTGATAACCTAAATGACCTCTAGAAGAACATGGCGGTGACCCGAGTCATGATGTAGGCCAAAAGCGTCAGAAGCCGAAACGTTCTAGAGTCACAACTGAAGCTTAATTGGGAAAAATAGTGAGGATGGGAAATTTTATATCCAGTAATAAAGTCACAGGAAGAAAAGTCACAATTTTGGCAAGGAGAAAACCTACAGGAAAACCTAAACAATTAAAGTAATAAAACAGAAAATATTTTAAATCAGTTATTAACTGGCAACTTATACATATTGACTAAGCTGTTTATATATGACATCATTACGTGCATGTGAGAAAAACACGAATAGTTCAATATCTTAGGAATAGGGGTTAAGGTTAGGGTTATTTTTTCTCTGCGACTTCATGTGACATTTTTCTGTGTTTTTTTTTACCTGTGACTTTATTACCTGGATTTGGGAAATTGATATGAAATTGTGGAAGTTACCATCAAATTGTGAATAAGTAAAATAACAGAAAATCCGTTTGTGTGAGAACAGAACCCTCTCCTCGTCGAAAGGCCTAACGAACACATTTAAGAATACGTTTTAAAAACAATAGAACAGCTCAAGTTTATCTGCACACATTACTTAGGAACACATTTTAAGAATACGTTTAAAAACAATAGAACAGCTTAAGTTTGTCTGCACACATTACTTAGGAACACATTTTAAGAATACGTTTAAAAACAATAGAACAGCTTAAGTTTATCTGCACACATTACTTAGGAACACATTTTAAGAATACGTTTAAAAACAATAGAACAGCTTAAGTTTATCTGCACACATTACTTAGGAACACATTTTAAGAATACGTTTAAAAACAATAGAACAGCTTAAGTTTATCTGCACACATTACTTAGGAACACATTTTAAGAATACGTTTAAAAACAATAGAACAGCTTAAGTTTATTTGCACACATTACTTAGGAACACATTTTAAGAATACGTTTAAAAACAATAGAACAGCTTAAGTTTATTTGCACACATTACTTAGGAACACATTTTAAGAATACGTTTAAAAACAATAGAACAGCTTAAGTTTATCTGCACACATTACTTAGGAACACATTTTAAGAATACGTTTAAAAACAATAGAACAGCTTAAGTTTATCTGCACACATTACTTAGGAACACATTTTAAGAATACGTTTAAAAACAATAGAACAGCTTAAGTTTATTTGCACACATTACTTAGGAACACATTTTAAGAATACGTTTAAAAACAATAGAACAGCTTAAGTTTATCTGCACACATTACTTAGGAACACATTTTAAGAATACGTTTAAAAACAATAGAACAGCTTAAGTTTATCTGCACACATTACTTAGGAACACATTTTAAGAATACGTTTAAAAACAATAGAACAGCTTAAGTTTATTTGCACACATTACTGGAACTTTTAAGAATACGTTTAAAAACAATAGAACAGCTTAAGTTTGTCTGCACACATTACTTAGGAACACATTTTAAGAATACGTTTAAAAACAATAGAACAGCTTAAGTTTATCTGCACACATTACTTAGGAACACATTTTAAGAATACGTTTAAAAACAATAGAACAGCTTACGTTTATCTGCACACATTACTTAGGAACACATTTTAAGAATACGTTTAAAAACAATAGAACAGCTTAAGTTTATCTGCACACATTACTTAGGGTTAATCAAAGAGGAAACCAAAAAGTAGAAAATTAAAAGAGATTAGAAATCAGGACTAAAGGGACTGGATGTTGCAAAGCTAGTCTCAAAATCCATAATATGCAATTTCTTGCACCAGGTTACCTATCATTTCAATACGCCTATATGCATGACGGCTACTAATATGCATGATGGCAAACATATTAGTTGTATGATTTGTATGGCTTCTGAAAATTTGCTACAACTGAGTTATGCCCAAACAATATTTGTAATCTTTATTGTTTAAGCCACACTACTAACACGCTACCACTAATACTACACTGTACTCAAAAATTTATATTTCAGATAAACTTGCAAGCAAAAAAAGGTAAATATGCTAGATATAGAAACTGAAAGCCAGGAAGTAGACAGCAAAAATGCAAGTGTCTATAAAGACAGAGGCAAAGCACATAATGTCTAGGAATACTTTCAAATAAATGAGCAAATCTCAGCAAAATGCAAAACAGTAATGGAAACAGAAATGTATCTCTGTACTAAAGTCAAACTTCTTTATAGTACCTACTTTGGGACAGTTGGTGTTAA
Organism: Tubiluchus corallicola; assembly: GCA_030141605.1. Classification (NCBI taxonomy): domain Eukaryota; kingdom Metazoa; phylum Priapulida; class Priapulimorpha; order Priapulimorphida; family Tubiluchidae; genus Tubiluchus; species Tubiluchus corallicola. The sequence goes on from JAQGDQ010000803.1 coordinate 19,377, forward strand.
GCGAGTTTGGCATGATAACGAGTTACATTAATATATTTGTCTATACAAATTCAGACATTTTGTTTTGCCAAAAATGAGGGAGCCAGGCGAAGTTGGCATTACAAGAAAGGAGGAAGTATGACCCCCGTACATCGAGTTAGCTACACTTAACTGATCGCTAAATATCTACGGTGCACTAGGATTTTCTTGCACGGTGATCAGCAAAATTTTTAAAGGATACCATACGTTTCATTTTCAAATTCTTTTAAATTCCACATGCGTGCGTAAGGATTTGTTACCGTACTCTATAGTCTATAGTTGCAGTTGTTGCAAATTCCAGCGTATGCTACCGTTTTAGACAAACAACAGAAATGCTTTAGTACAACATCCAGCACGCCTGAAGATTTCCAATGCATGAAAAAATATCTTCCTTCAACTGACATGTAGAATTACAAGCGGTATTGTCTGCGACTCATCTGTAAGGATCTCATTCCTACCCAGCTTCCTTAGCATACAAGTATACAGCAACAAGATTTGCTAGCACCTTATATAATGGAAGACATTCAATGATATGAACAGGGCCTATTTCAAGGGGGGGGGGGGATTTGCGGATTTTTCCCGGGGCCTCGCGCGAAAGTAACATTTTTTTGCTTTATGTTTCCTCCCCCTCCTCTCTCTCTCTCTCTCTCTCTCTCTCTCTCTCTCTCTCTCTCTCTCTCTCTCTCTCTCTCTCTCTCTCTCTCTCTCTCTCTCTCTCTCTCTCATCTATATCTCTCTCTTTTTCTTGCAGCACACGCGCTGTTTGCCAGTATTGACAAGTATGAAGGACTGGTCTTGAGAATAAAGCAGTTTTTCTTACAATTGTTCTTTCCTTTAACAACTGTATAACTCCATATTTTCTCTTCGAAAATGCTTCTCCGGCATTCTAGCAGTTCAAAAATTTTCTGGGCGCCAACCATGGTAGCGACTGACCCCCCCCCTATGGGGTCTCACACGCCCCACTTCCCCAGGCCTCGCCTAGGCTGAAATAGGCCCTGGATATGAACACTTTTTAATTTGCTCACTAAAATAAGTCAAATAATACGTATGTTATGCAGACACAAGAGAGACGAAGGCATCAATATGGTGAAATCTAATGATCTCCTAAGCAGTAATGCAAATGTTTAAGTTATTCTATGTGAAATCTCCGTGTTTCTGCAAACTGCAGACCGCACCGCACCTCCACAAAAGTACCTCCACATTAAAACTCAAAAATAAACATCATTATCCATCGTCTGCCAACACCACCACAAAAGTACCTCCACATTAAAACTCAAAAATAAACATCATTATCTGTCGTCTGCCAACAGAATCACACCAGTTTTCACTTCTACAGCAAAAATTTGTTTTGATCGAATAAATTATTTCAAATTTATATTCAGTAGCAATCTCAATAATAATTGAAATAAAAGCAGGTTAATTTTACTCACCTGCCTGAATTGGAACGAAATTACAATCAAGTTTTTCCGACAATAATACCTCATATCATCGTACACGTGTTCTGCAATGCCTGCCTTGTCACATGTATGCATCTCTACAAGTATATGTAGCAATTAGTGTCCTTTGAACTGCACTGTCCACCATATCTATAAAATAAACAGCAAGTGTGACTGGCTAACAAATTTGTCAATGTATTTCTTATTATCAGTTCTAGCTGAGCATTACCAGAGCTGTGCATTATGTACACATGGGACTTTCGGTTGTATAATTTGTAGCTACCTACACAAATTAATATCTCATTTTATTTATTGACTGGTTCCTAGTCTTTTCTGTGCACTACATGCAAGAAATATTTAAATTTTTGATAACCATTCAATGGTTACTAACACATAAAACAAGAATAAATGATAAAATTTATCAAAATAATTGATACTTTGTGGCTTTCCCTGAAATTCCCCTATCTTCTTTCCCGTTAGAGCATGTAGCGGCTGTAGCCAGTGCGGGAAACCGAGCAACGAGAACACCTAAACAGTCACAGTATTCGCACAGTGATGAAAGTTAAGCAGCACTGGCCCAGCCAGTAAATGTGTGGGTGGCTATACTGTCTTCAACTATTTCTCTCATTAAGGGACAATGTATGTGTGCACCTAAGACAGGACGGGACTACGACACCTGTGCCAGTTCAGTTTCTAATCTAATCATTGACATCTATGAATAAACAAATTTGAAACAAAGATGCTAAATTACATTACTAGTAATTGCCCTTTATAACATACTGAACTTTTAAAGCTCAAGTAAATTTGGCTACTGTGATATAGTTTACTTTCTGTCCTGTAGGAGGCAACAGTTACATGACATATAGTTTAGTTTCTGTGCTGTAGGAGGCAACACTTACATGATGTATAGTTTAGTTTAGTCCTGTAAGAGGCAGCCGAAGACACAAACCATAAAAAAAAAAACTAATCCTGTGAGGCAAAATTCATTATCCCGGACCAGATTTAAACCTTTGGTGGGATATTTCAGGTTCTGGGGCCTTAACATAGAAACAAAATTATTAGACAAATAAAAATAAAATGATAAACTGCATTTGCTCAGAAAATATGTTAGATTTTGAAGAAGTCTGAGGCGAAGAGCTGTATTAAATTACAGTAATTATAAAGATAGTCTTCGTTTATAAACATCGGGGCTTCTCAAGAAGGGGGGTAGATAATTGCTCCCTTAAAAATCCAGCCTTGTTTTTATTGATGACTACTGAGTCATGACTGGTACCGGCTAAAAGTTGAGAAAGTGCATCTAATGATAAAACTAGTGAAATAGGTGAAGTACTCATTAATTCTAAATATTATATTTAGAGCTAGCTAGTATCACAACCCACAAGCTTTCAGTTTTAATATTAGTAATTCAAACATTTGCGTACTTACATAGTAGTGGTTAAGTTTACTCACCCTAATTCGAGACCATTAATGATGTGCTGATCTAGTTTTGATAGTAATTCAGCAGGTAAGTCCAATTATAACCTCGGTGCACAGACAGAACAGCATCCAACAGTTAGATAATTTATTTACTTCCTACTCGAATATTTCATGCTGCAGAGAATAAGTGTTATTACTTATGATAAAAACACGCTGCTACATATCTGCAATCTATCTGTCTGTCTATCTATCTATCTATCTATCTATCTATCTATCTATCTATCTATCTATCTGTCCATCCATCTAACCATCTATCTATCTATCTATCTATCTATCTATCTATCTATCTATCTATCTGTCTAACCATCTATCTATCTATCTATATATCTATCTATCTATCTAACCATCTATCTATCTGTATAACCATCTATCTATCTATCTATCTGTCTGTCTGTCTGTCTATCTATCTATCTATCTATCTATCTATCTATCTATCTATCTATCTATCTATCTATCTATCTATCTATCTATCTATCTATCTATCTATCTATCTATCTATCTATCTATCTATCTATCTATCTATCTATCTATCTATCTATCTATCTATCTATCTATCTATCTATCTATCTATCTATCTATCTATCTATCTATCTATCTATCTATCTATCTATCTATCTATCTATCTATCTATCTATCTATCTATCTATCTATCTATCTATCTATCTATCTATCTATCTATCTATCTAACCATCTATCTATCTATCTATCTATCTATCTATCTATCTATCTATCTATCTATCTATCTATCTATCTAACCATCTATCTATCTATCTATCTATCTATCTATCTATCTATCTATCTATCTATCTATCTATCTATCTATCTATCTATCTATCTATCTATCTATCTATCTATCTATCTATCTATCTATCTATCTATCTATCTATCTATCTATCTATCTATCTATCTATCTATCTATCTATCTATCTATCTATCTATCTATCTATCTATCTATCTATCCATCCATCCATCCATCCATCCATCCATCCATCCATGTATCCATCCATCCATCCATCCATCCATCCATCCATTTGAGATCCGTGTATTTACAGGCAGATGTATTTATAGTTTCAGCTAAAATTAAGTAACTAGTACGTTTAACACTGCCTGCAGTTCTGACCTTCATACAGCACCAATTTCAATAATTGTTACCTCACACAAAGACTTGACATCAACATATAATTACCAGTAAAAGCTTAAGTTATGAATTTGTGATAGCGTAGAATTTGATAGCTTATAATCGTACATACAGACATTTAATAAAATTAATAGTGAAAAAAGCGAGTCTCAGAAAAACTCAAGTTTCTTTATGAATTTTAATCCTATAACACGCATCCTAATCTTTTCACATACGCTGCTTGCTTGTCTGACTAGCTCACACTTTGCTAAAAACGGAACGTCAACGACGAATAACCGCGAATAAATTCTAGTGACACGCAAAAAGAAAAAACTGGCATATACATTTTAGCCACAACTTGATAAATTTATTGGACAATTTTTCACTTAGTTTGACTTCAAAAAATAGCTACATAGTAAATTACATTTTCAAAAAAACCACAACAAAAATGAAAGCTTTTGTTAGACTAACATGAGTAGTGCCTATTACAGGCCTACATGAGTCACGTTTTACTGTAATGACAGTTATTTTTAATACCTCTAAATAAATGCAACTTAAGACTTGCGCATAAACTAAAAAGAATTTAAAAATTACTAGTGATTATGAGCATTTAAATTTGCACAAATACAATATTGAATTTCACACTTGAACTATTCAAACTTATAAATCTTCAAATTTACGAAAGTATATTAATTACATTTTGCTGATTAGCATAATTTATATCTTAACATACCATTTAGCATACCGTAGGTTTGTTATTGCAATATCAAGACACACAATTATCAAGATATTACGACGATCTCAGTTCGGTGACTGCATTATAGGTTCATGGCTATTTATATGTGAAAATGAAATCACAATTGTTTGTGGTGTATTAGAAGTATAGCTATGTGGTTACAGTAAATTACATAAATTTGATTGGCAGAGCAGGCTGCGCGACTGCTTGTAGTGTACTACTTTTTATAAAATGTATTTGTTTGCTATTAGCGGTTATATAAAAGTAGATAAGCTAACTGCTTGTGATGTGTTATAAAATATGGGTTTTAGATGAAAGGGATACACATTTACAAGGAAAATAAGAATTTTTTAACACTGGGTGTTTTTTTTTAAATTTGGCACCCCTCAAAATTTAACACCCTAGGTTGTAGCCTATTCGTAGATAAGCCCTCGGTAATATCATACACAATTCTCCAATGAACCTTGTTCTGTACCTTACAACCAGTGGAACATTAAAAAAAATACTGCTAAATTAACTACAGCAAAGTCATGGTATACTGTATGCTTTCAAGTCACGTTTTCTCAGTTCATTTTTTGCTTTTCTTTCGTGCAGGTCCGGCATTCCACAATGCATCCATCATATGCCGTTCGGAGTTTTGCATCATCACGTCACGGTCATCAAACATCATATCCTGATGACCGTTCATATTTGACATGTGCGGTGCTAAATCAGAACCCCCGATAATGCACGGTAACGATCTGTCACTGTTCGTCTTAACTTTTCTAAAATTTTTGAAATTTTTTATTGAGGACACTGTGTCCAATGCAACATGGGTGCCTTTCTTAGGCGCATTTTGCGACTTTCTCAAAAGAGGTACAATTTTAAACTGCACGAGACCGGCAGGTAAACTCGATAACATATCATTGGTTTCACCACCGGGTACAGAATTTTTTACCTTCGACTGAAGTAAATCTTTCGAACCAGAAGGTGCAGCTTGGAGGTCGTCAACTTCTTCCGAGACATTACTTGTATCACCATTTTCAGTAAATAAATACTTATGCACATTTCTATTGTCGCCGAAAACTTCCGACTCCAAACCGTTACCGTCTGTTCCTTCTGGTTCTGTGTTTTTTAGCCTAGAACTAGTGACAGCAGCATCACTGCAAACAGGTGATGCTTTCCCAACCGGAAACAAATGCGGGTCACCATCAGGTTTTTGAGATACGGTTTTCGTCCAGAAATGCGAGGGTTTCTTAAAGACGTCATTTGCCGACGTATCTTGATGTTCTGTTTTTATTCGCTTTACTGGCATTGTGTCGACATTACCATTCATCACCTCCACGTCACTTTGTTCAGTAGCTACAGAAAGGCTTGTCTGTTCGGTTTTGACACAAGGTTCTTCCGTAGCAACGGAAACCCGATTTACCTCGTTAATGTCACAGGTGCGCTGAAATGAAGTCTCAACAAATGAATTGTTGTTCAAAGGCGTTTCTAATTTGTTTGTCGATAAAGAGGAAGTTGCCTCTACAGGACAAGTTTCTCTAATAACAGATACGTCACCCACTACACTCTTGTTCTTATGCACATTTACTTGTGATAGCTGTGTATCCTGTACAAATTGTGATAAGGACTGCGAAGGCATGGGTCGTGTCACACTATGCAACATTGCATGTGAATCATCCGGATTGCAGTAATGTTCAGTGGAGCAGTGAAGCACGGCCATTCCGATTTCCGAATCTTGTATTAATCTCTTACCACATTTTCGCACGAGGGCAGTGACGTGTGAGATCCAGTGACGGGCATTTTCCGACATAAACTTTTGCGATTCTTCAGTGGGACTGCAGCACATAACGCAAGAACCAGGCGCCGTGAGGATGCTGTCATCGTTGTCATCCGTTCCCTCTTCCAGTAATATTGGCTTCCCGCCGCCTAGGCTGATAGCGACTGATAATTTTTTAAAATGCTTAGGAGAGAGGAACACAAACGTTTTGCCTTCGAACAGTTTTGATCTTTTTGCATTTACGGAAAAGCTAAATTCGCCACTTTTTATAGATTTTTCAGTAACAGGAGGAACATAGTCTACCTCACGTGGTTTAGCACAATTCGACCGCACCGCCTCACATAAGTCTACTAAATACCGAGGAGTAACAATTGGATTGAGAGTACTGAGAGCACAAACCACCTTTATAGTCACAGTTATTTCCTGCATTATCAGGTGAGTGCATTCTTTCCGCCACTCTGCAACAAGATGGCCGCCAAGTTTCAACAACAATTGTTTGACATTTGCTTTTGCTGATGCATCCAGACAAGATGCGCAAGCAACAAAAGGCTGATAAGTCACCTTAAATACGCTCGCCAGAGTTCCAAACCTGATAAGATCGTTTGTTTTTAAGTAAGTTGCTGAAGAAATTTTCTCTTTGTTAACAAACGTACCGTACTTTGACAAATCTGTAACTTTTAACGTTGGCATTTTAAACGGGTATGACAAATTTGCTTCGGCATGTTCCGATATCAAATTAGCATGATTACGACTTACAGACGCATCATTTGCCAGTAAGATATCACCAGACTTCCTACCGACAGTGTACTCCTTGCCAGTTAATATCTCTAGTACAATTTGGTCATCTGGCACACTTTTTACAATCCACATTGTTGCAGTAAGTTTAACGTGCCCAGCATGACAGACATATGGGGTTAGTCACCAGTGCGGTTCAGTTACTGCCAGTTGAGAAAACTTAAAAAAATAACATACCATTATGATTATTGAGCATAAGCTGGAAGACATATTTAAAAAAGTCTAACATTTTTAAACTAACAGATTACTACCCGTAATTAGGCCAAAAGAACAGGCCTATTTAAACTTAAGAAATATGTAATATTAAAAAAGATTAGTAATTGAAAGCAAATTGGCTCCCAATGGCTCAAATTGATAATTAAGGTAACCTATATAATTATATTAATTTCGGCGGTATATATTTATAACCGACGGGGCTACAGCTCCGACGACAGCACCATTCTCAGAGATGTGTACATCAAAACGAAAGGTCGGCATTATCAATTATTTTATTAAACTTTAAATTTCAATAATTTTCTTTATTAAATTTTAATATTGGTTGTTATCAAATAAAAAGGAAGACTATGTACAATTAAAGCTCAACATGCTTTAAAAGCTTTTAATTCAGCTGGTCCAAGTATTGCACTCAATGGTATATGGGCTAGTGCACCAAGTGCCAACCACAGATAGATAGATAAGCCTAGGTAAAGCTCAATTAAGTGAAAAAAATTATATCAAGCGACGATTACTATATCGACACCTTTTTCATAAACGTACTCCTGGATAAACAAAGCACTTGTCTATTCATTCTGTTTAATAGTGCACTTTTGCCTACATTAACGCCTTTTTAGTAGTTACTGCAAGATAATTAACTTCTTCACAAAGTTACAGTTAACTAGTTGACATAATTCTTAATCAACACAAGCTGTTTCATTATGGAATACTCTACTGTAAAAATTAACGATACAAGTTTATCTAACTTTAAAATCAAATTAAAATAACACAAGTTTGAATACCCTACTACCAACATAACAATATTTATTTGCGAAGCAGTATGGTATAGTATAGGTTATATAGTAACTACCCATACACTTATATACGCCCATAATTGTAAAAATCAATTTTTTACTTGATAACTCATTTAACAGTAATAACTCTCGCATAATTTTAATTGCATAATTGTGTAAAAATTTACCTGTTATAAATGTACATACATATAATACAAATATAAAATGATTTGATTACTATCTGTATGGAATGCCTAATGGCACATTGTTTGCAGTGTTACCTTCGTACCTGGCTCATTTGTCTTTTTTAGAGTATTTTATGCACTAATATGTATATTTTCAACATTTGTGGTGTTCAAATTATTATAACACAAATAAACATTTTTATATAAAACGAGACACTCTTACTAATCTTCATGCTTTTAACAAACCTAGGCAACGAACGACTGTCTATCATTTGGCGCGCGCAAACTGATGTAACTTCTGCTTTTTGAGGAAAATAGCCGAAAATGATTGCGTTCAAAGGTGTCTGATATTGCTGAGCATCGCAAAGTGAAAAATGAAAATTTAGGCAGAAAATAATGTCAAAATTTAAAATTCGCTCTCACAGTCGGTCTTTTATTTTAGCTGTTGATTTATAGAATAGAAAAGGCAATGATATGTATTAATGGATATTTTGCTTTATACTCAATTGATTGTAAGTGCCTGATTTTTAGTCGTGGTAGACACCTTAAAGAAGCAAATTAGCTTTTTGTCGTGGTAGCTCAGTTGCTATAATGCACGATCTATATCAGTGTTATCATGATAAATCAGCTTATGATATGCTTAAGCTTAACATTTATCCTTTGACAGTAACGGTGTAATTCATAAATTGCTTACTATAACGGTGATCACGTTGTGATATTTGTCGTATAGCAAGACAGTTAATTATCTTCACATAAATAATGGGCAATGTATTGTGCTTTTTGTGGGTCGATATCTTCAAAAAACATACCTCAAAGGTATTAATATAGGAGACATTTTAATGTATAAATATTTGTCTAGTCCATTTTTGAAACCATCGATCGTTTGAAGTTCTGTGACTTCTTCCGATAGGGAATTCCATAGATCAATTTCGGAATTAGAAAACCTGTGCTTGTATTGCTCGGTATTAGGTCTGTGCTTGTGAAGTTTGAGAGAGTGACCTGCAAGCTTCTCTAATTAATAGCACATAATAGCTATAGAGTAATGAAGCAAACTGCAAAGTAAAATTATCATATGTTGGAGTGGATAATAAAGTACCAAATTGTTCCAAAGAAATCTGCACAGCATTTGTCCATAAGCTGTTTTTAATGTCAAAAAGGGGCAGTAAACCAAAAAAAGCATTAGCAGTGCAATTGTTTATTTAGTGTTGCAATGTTGTGTTTTTGAATTTCAATATCTGTATGAAAACTTTCAACAATCAGTTTTCATCTCTATGAACTGATAACTTTTTTAACTTTCTTTCATTCCATTTATATTCCATTCTTAAAACAATTTCCTCTGCTATTCGTTCCGTGCTTTAAGAACTTACTTACTGACGACCACCAACTTCATCTAAATGGAAATGTAATCGATGCCGATAGTAGCCGTAGTTGTAAGCTTGAACAACCTTGTACTGTCCCCCAACCCCATTCTTTTTCAAAAACTCCTCCAAGTGGCTCTACATTGGCAGAGTTCACTGCTTTCTCCCTAAACTGGTTCCAAATATTAATAACCCTTTAACTGAAACTGTATGTTCTAAGACCAAGTCTATACTTTCTCTTCATTAAGTTTTGGAGTGACTTCTTCTTGTTCTAGTGTTATCACTAACGGTAGAAAAGTTCATTACATTTCAGACGCGTCGAGTTCATTCACAATTCCAAAAAACTTCAATCAGATCCGCTCTCAGTTGATGGTACTCTGTGGTATATTAATCTTCATATGTTAATTATGCAAAACTAGGACACTCAATCAAGTTTATAGCTGTCTTTTGTACTCTAATATCTTTAGCATGTATGGTCTCCATGCCTGCATGCAGTAATTCAAGCGTAAAATCTGATTGGAATGAGGAACGAGCACCGTTTTCATTGCAAGAGTTTAAGCAAAATTTTTCTCTTGTTATGTTTGTGCAGTATACGTTTGTTTGTAAATAAACTGTTATTCTTTCTCAGTCTGTTTTAATGCCTTTAGAAGCTGAATCAATAAAGTGCGCACGACTGATTAAAAACCGCAAAGCTGGAAAGATACAGAATGTCAGCGAAAGGCAACAGGGGAAGTAAAAGGGGTTGTTGCTCTTTAATTGAGGAAATCGGAGGGTCACATCAGACTGAAGCAGAAGTACCAGGTGAAAATGGCAGAAGTGCTTCAAAAAGACCTCGTGGGTGGGTGTGGCTTAATGAAACTAAGGATTTATATATGAAACTAAGCATTATATAAAACATGCTTTCTGTCATTTAATGCCTTGTTCTTTGTAACTTTTGACAATTTTGTTTACTCGTTCATCAGATTTTGTTTACCGAAATGTGTAACTTATTTTCAACGTTTTCACATTTCTTGATTAAGTGTGACTCAAACCAGCGAATTTACTTAAGCTGAATTAAATTATTTTGTGAGTTTTCAAATTAAATAAATTTTGTTTTAACACAAAATGTTTAAATGATTTTGTTTTGGTTAGAACTCTTAAAACATTACTTAGATCTAGTACCACTCATCATTCTTCTTTAGGCGACCAGTAACTCCAGGTAAAGCAAGAAAAGTTTCTAAGCTGATGTTGAGTACTTGGCAAGCATTGATTCAAAACGAAGGCCGAGTGAGGTGTCCACTTAAACAGTGCGGTCGAGCTTTTCTATCTGTTGCTGGCATAGGTGCACATTTTCCATATTGCAATGGAGTAAGTCACGTACACAGTACAGTATTTGCTATCTCTTACTTGTGATTTGCCATTTAGTGGTGTTTTTTTTCAATTCAATAGATTTATTTCGCAATAAGCATATACTTATGCATTACAATTGCATCGATAATCAGAGTTTATTAATACAACATTATGATACAATTCATGAATTCTGCACTAGAGACATAAGAAGCTAGCTTATGCTAGGCCACTAGAATTAGTTACGAGAAAAATTACAATATATTACTAACGGTTAGTGTGAGTTACAGTGGGCGTTAGTAGTATTAATTTTCATAATTACGATGTAAACTGATGGTCGGTACAGAGAAATGATAAATGCTTTAACACATTCGCTAAGCATATGTGGAGGAGGCAACACTTGTTTAGACTATATGGAGGTGCGCATTGCAGGTATATATACGGATGGGAAGTAATAAAAATATTATTATACGTTGTAAATTTATCATTTCTTAATTACTATGACTGCCATATCTTGACATATAAGCAACGTCCAGCAGTGCATATTTCTATATATATTACAGTTCTATAGGTGAAAAGCTTTGGAAAACTTTTATTAGATATTGTTTGATTATAAAAGCTGCCATTTTGTTAGATGTTTGTTCATCACAAAGTAAAGATTGATTAATTAGCAATCTTAATTAGTGATTAGTAATTAGCAAATGAAAGCTTTTAATTCGTTTTCTTGTAATGTGTCACATGGTGGCATTCAATTTCCATGCTATTAAAGAACATGGTGAACAGTAGTTGACAGTTTTGCCTAAAATGGCTACCGTTTTTATCAGCTTCTATTTGCACCTACTTCGGGGGTGTGCAAATTGCGGCCCGTCGAGAGAATTTGTGCGTCCCGCGAAGAGATTTGTCAATGAAAGTGCGGCCCGGGCGATTAATTGAGTGTATCCAGCTGAAGTCCGTCCCACGATCCCAAAGATAGTGCGGGTAGTTTTTTCTACTAGATCGGATGCCATTAACCCTTACAAGATGGTTGTAGCTTAATGTTACTGTACTACACAGACTATGTGATACTCATTACTAATATGCATTGTAATGAAATTACCACTATCTGTCCTGAAAGTAGAAATATATGGTTTGTAATATAAATTTTAATAACTTCTAAAATAGTTTCTTGAGTGTAGTAGTAATGATGTACGCAGGTCGGATGCAAAAAAATCGTGATTAGGTCTTTCTGTACTTGGCTCCTTGATCAAACTGCCTGTGGCCCGCAGGAATTGTGGGAAAGTTTAATGTGGCCCGGCTAGTCAGATAATTTGCACACCCCTGCACTACTTCAATGTGATATTTAAGCTCTAATACATTTGTTGCTCCATTTACTTTAGTTTTCAAGTATGTCTTCAGAGCTGGAATGTGGAATCTGTCATGCAGTGCTGGCTGATGAACCAGCACTTGTCTGTCACACTCAGTTAGTGCATACTGATAAGGATAAACGGTTGTTGGACAATGGTATGTTGACTCACATTCAGGGAAGTAACCGAAATTGAAATTACACATATAAACACAAATTTATAATAATAATAATAATAATAATCTTTATTTAAAGTCGGCTTTTGGGTCAACAATTAACATTAACTCAAAGAGCTATTATCGCCGACTATAAATAATAACCTACAACTACATAACAGAGACTATTATTACCCCACTTTTACAATAAATACCACGCACCAGGCTGGGCAACAGCAGGTACCATTATAAAGTCTTTGGTACGACCCGGCCGCTGCTTCGAACTCACGACCTCCCAAACGGAAAGCAGACGCGTTACCACTAGACTAAACCGTCTGGTCTTTATGAAACATAGGAAACCGAAGCGAAACGGAACTGAAATCATTTTTGCAAAACCAACTTCTATGAAAACTGAAAAAATTTTGAAATAAATAAAATACTTTGTTTTTGCTTGTTTGCTTCTATTTGCTCTGATACAAACTTGATGAAGCGGCAAAAAAATCTTAATCGGAAAAGTAGAACGATGTTTACGGTTAAAGATCGCGCTGCTTTGAAAAAATTTACAAATTTTATTTTATTGCCTGTATTTCATAAATTATAAGAGTAAATTTGGTTTTCTTTAAATTACGCTTTGATATTTCGGTTGATTGTGCCTGGAGACCCTTACGCTTCACAGTTACCAGCGCTGAAACTATGCCAAATTGCCGTAAAAAGCATGCTACACATAGTACAAAAACTTAATTAAACAATATTTTCGTTTTATTTGAACTATTTTAGCCAAGATTTTTGAGCAATTTTTAACATAGAGGAGAAAAAAGATAAGCTGGATAAGTGCTGCTAAACTGTACAAAATTGGTGACGGAAATTATTGAAAGTTTCAGCTACGAAACTTAATAATTTTCAGCGAAAACGAAATTGAACTGAAAATGCAATTACTGGTAAACCGAAGTGAAATTCTTGTTTCGGTAACGTCCTTGGTCACATCTTCCACACAAGTAGCAAGTTTATGCATTTATTGCTGCATTATTTTCTACGTTCCCCGACAGTTTAGGTACTGAAAACAAGTCTGTATAGTGATTCTATCACTTTAGTTGCAAACTTCGATTTCAAGATGTACACAGTACATTTTTTATAACTCCTTCAAGAGCCTTAAATTGTAATTTAAATTGAGATTTTAAGTTCTTCGTATTGTGAATTAAAATTATTTCTCTTGGTCTTATGATGTTTATAAGATATGATATGATATTTCTGTTAAATTTATGATGAATTGTCCACCATGCTTATGTCGCACTTGTATTTCATTGCATACTGTATTAAAACTTAATTTTCGTAGTTAGAAAATCGTGTCAAACGTTTCGAAAGAACTGCTGCTCTCATCAGCAGTGGTAAATTTTTACAAACATACAACCAGTTTATATAGGCAGAGCCTATAGTACAGAACTTTATGCACTAATTATGTATTTAACAGAAGCCAACTAGGTAATGAATAAGCAGACAGTCGAAAAGAAATTGACACAGTAAATATCATCGTATATGCCTGTATAAACTGGCTTTACATTTGTAAAATTTACCACTGATGATGACAGCAGTAGCTCTATTGAAACGTTTGACATGATTTTTTAATTAACTTTAAATTATTTAATGTGCCTGTAATAAAAAATTAAACTTAAACTTATTGCGTCTTTTACATTGTTTAGATGACAATCATTCGTCAGTTGCAATTAAGAAAGAACAAACTCATGCAAGTGATGCAACTGAAAATTTACTGCACCAGCAGTCAGGTATGAACAACTCGGCTTCTATCATTTAATGTTGCTACCATAGAATAGTACAGTAATCCTCGCTTAACGACGGTAATGCGTTCGTACGACGTTAAGTGAAACGTCGTTAAGCCAAGTCTTCCGTAGAAAGTAATGTAAAAGAATAGAGGTGTGTTCCAGAGGCAAAAATCAATGCCGCTTAAATCATATAAATTGAACGTTTCACGAGTTTTACTCATACTTTTCCGATTAATTCTTTCTGCTTGCTTGAAATCACCTGTATAATTTTACTTACCTAGCTAGCGGTTTCCCTTTCTTTAAGGTTGAAGTCTAAGCAGTGGTTAAACAATAAACACTGCAGCAGAGAAAAAGCCAAGCTTTAGAGCGACCTTAGAAATTTATCCAGATACTTAGCCTGGGTTGCTACAATAGCAGGTTGTAGGGAAAATTCCTTCACATAAAGTTTGCTCCCGGGTCTCTCTTGTTACAAACGGTCAGCAGTTAGTGGTCAGTTGGGAAGCAAAAGTATATTTAAATAATAATTTCACTGCTTACGTTACTAGTACATAATGAATATGTACTGCTTTAATGCATCAAATTAGGTAAAAAATGTTATTGGTAAAACAAAACTTGCCTTGAGCAAAGTAAAAAAATTGCCGTTAAAACGAAATTTGGCATCGTTAAGTGAAGAAAGGGTGTCATATGTTCAGCATTGTTAAAACGAAACGGTACATCGTTAAGTGAAAAAAGGGTGTCATATGTTCAGCATTGTTAAAACGAAACGGCACATCGTTAAGTGAAAAAAGGGTGTCAAATGTTCAGCATTGTTAAAACGAAACGGTACATCGTTAAGTGAAAAAAGGGTGTCAAATGTTCAGCATTGTTAAAACGAAACGGTACATCGTTAAGTGAAAAAAGGGTGTCATATGTTCAGCATTGTTAAAACGAAACGGCACATCGTTAAGTGAAAAAAGGGTGTCAAATGTTCAGCATTGTTAAAACGAAACGGTACATCGTTAAGTGAAAAAAGGGTGTCAAATGTTCAGCATTGTTAAAACGAAACGGCACACCATTAAGTGAAAAAAGGGTGTCAAATGTTCAGCATTGTTAAAACGAAACGGTACATCATTAAGTGAAAAAAGGGTGTCAAATGTTCAGCATTGTTAAAATGAAATGGTACATCGTTAAGTGAAAAAAGGGTGTCAAATGTTCAGCATTGTTAAAACGAAACGGCACACCATTAAGTGAAAAAAGGGTGTCAAATGTTCAGCATTGTTAAAATAAAATGGCACATCGTTAAGTGAAAAAAGGGTGTCAAATGTTCAGCATTGTTAAAATGAAATGGCACATCGTTAAGTGAAAAAAGGGTGTCAAATGTTCAGCATTGTTAAAACGAAATGGCACACCATTAAGTGAAAAAAGGGTGTCAAATGTTCAGCATTGTTAAAATGAAATGGCACATCGTTAAGTGAAAAACGGGTGTCAAATGTTCAGCATTGTTAAAACAAAACGTCGCTAAATGATGCTAAAGTGAGGACTTACTGTAAATAAAAACTTTATCAAAAATCATTATCTAAAAATGTAATATGTAGATGAAAAAAATGAAAAACAAATAAAAAAACTATTTGCACAAAGAACAGAGGATTGGTAAGCTAAATTGGTAAAAAAGGCCAAAAGATGTATATTCTCAATTGGCAAATATTTTCGAAGTTAAAATGACATCGGTATTACGAATAAAACTGCGTATGACTTCACTGTTCGAATTTAAAACCCGGCGACGAAGGTTAAAGTATTTTTACGTAAGATCTCTTTAAAATGATTGCAGCCATTTTCTGTACATATTCTAGATGCTGTGATGCCCTCGCGGTAACCAGAAAATTTCTTCATTGCAAAATAGTATGCCGCTTTTGATTTTCTAAAAACACCAAGAATTAAAAGTAATCCAGAGGTTAGAACAGTAAAAAGATGAGCAATAAGATTTAAACAGAACGTGTTTAACATTAGCAAGGCAAAAAGTGAAAAAAATATTTTAGATCTTACGTAAAACTTGTGCATTATCAATATAATTCATTCATTTTTCTACCGTTGTATTTATATGTTTTATCACCAGACATTGTTGTTCATAAGATTGTTGCATCTTTAATATTTATAATTTTTTTAGACAAAGGTCGCCGTGGGCGATCTCATAACCGACGTAGATTACTTGATGACCAAACTGAAATTTTTGACGTTTCTCCGAGCGCAGAATCAGAATTAAACAAACAGAGTGTCGGAAAGCGTCGCCATGACGCCAACAGAAGACGTAACCATGACGTAGAATCATCGTCGTCGCTTAGCAGTGATGCTACAGACGCGGAGTCCGATCGCGCCAATGACGATGGTGATTATGGATGTCCGTTTAAAAGACGCTCTTCGTCTAAATTGACCAAAACGCCGCGCGCGGTTACGAGAAAAAATGCCCGCAAAAAATCCGAAACGCCTCCTTCGACTCCTGCGTTTGGTGGGCATTTGAGAGAACTGTTGAGTCGTGAAGTACAAGATGGAGACGAAGCCATTGAAGCAAGTTTTGAAGAAGGGCTTCCCGAAAGTGTTTCCTCCGAACTTTTTACAAGTTGGATGGTAATCAGGGTACAGTAAACTCCGTGTAACTCAAAATCGCATAGCCGTAATTTTCACCTAACTCAAAGAATTTCAGCGGAATGGATAAAATCCTTCGTTTTTGCCACAAAAACACATCGCTTAACTCAAAATTTTACGCTAACTCAAATAAAAACTTATGGTATGTTTAATCAAAATACATGTAATTTACTTCTCCAAACTCAAAAATGCAATTTATACTCCAGAAAAATAAAGTTTCCCAAAAAACGGTATTGTCTTCTGGGAAAATTCTGATGTCTTTCAACTCGCGCAGAAGGTAAGACATTGGGAGCCCCACTGTCATATTGTTTA
The DNA here is from genome assembly GCA_030141605.1 of Tubiluchus corallicola. Taxonomy (NCBI): domain Eukaryota; kingdom Metazoa; phylum Priapulida; class Priapulimorpha; order Priapulimorphida; family Tubiluchidae; genus Tubiluchus; species Tubiluchus corallicola. The sequence continues at coordinate 36,778 of JAQGDQ010000803.1, forward strand.
ACAGTGATGTGTACGTGTCCTTTTGTAACATAAAAAATCATGTTTTACTACATAATTTGTTATTCTTTACGTAATTGTCATCGAATCTCGTCGCTTATGTATGAAGGGTTGAATTTCTATTTAGCTCCTTGTCTGGAGGAGGGATTTAGAGTTTCCATGCTGGAAAATGGTCAACATCGCCTATAACTCAAAAAAATTTTCGGTCCGGTTTGATTTGAGATATGCAGAGTTTACTGTAGTTATATTTTTTGAAAGAAAATTAATGTAGTAACAAAAAGTTCTTTATTACAACGTGTTATATTAGACATACAACATACAAGGTAATAATGGATTGTACCTTAGAATGTTATTTATGTGTTTGTTTATTTATTTTAAGTATCATTAGTAATTAAGTGTTGGATGATTTTCGCTTTATGGTTGATGTTGCCGTTTTGCAATTATGTAACTTCGTGTCTAAGAATTGTAAAAATCACGTAGAAATTATATAAGAAGTCATTTTCAACGCCATATTAACTGTCATATTTTTGTTGGTTTAAATTGACATAAGCCGGGTACCATCGAAATGACATTTGGTTCTTACTTTATATGACTATGTAGTGGAATGTCCTGAAAAATGTTACTTTGGACACCATTTGGGGGCTGTTGTATCAAAAATGACCCTCTAAAACCGTGCTGGTTCTTACGGTGCACCATATTTGGGGGTACGCTGCAGCACGTGGGCGTGTATAAAGGATAGACACAGGTTTCATGTTGATGATCTGATGTTGTTTGTTATTGCAGGAGGAGTTAAACAAAACTGGCAGCTGTGTTTGTCCCATCTGTAAAAGCGTTCGCAAGAAGACTGATTCAATGGTGAAGCACTATGTCAAGTGTTACAAAGTACGTCAATTCTTAAATCATGCACAGCTTAGACAACTACGTGTCTTTAGAATCGAGTCATTTGTTTGAAGAAATTAGCATTGCTTTTGACCGTGCTTTGCTTTGGTAAAAATCTGCGGTGTTTTCTGTTGAATTAGAAAAAACCACTAGTTTGATATAAGTAAGTAAGTAAGAATCTTTATTTAATCACCTTTTACAAAAAAAAAACACAAAGCATGAAACGGTAATATGATACAAAGTGACAAGATTATTAAATGAATAAATTATGAGTCAATGATGTTCAAGTGATTGGTGAAAGGGTGGCGAAAAACTAAAAGTTACCAAAGTCAACCACCCCGAAACAAGTCTATCTGTTTAAATGTTGTTGATTTATATGTTGCATCAACAGCTTTATTGGTACAGTTTTACTTTCTGTGTAGTACTCTGTATTCTAGTATTCTGTATAAGCTCGCTTTTTTGTGTAGTTAGTAAGTTGCACAACGTTTTCTTTGCAGGAAAACCTAATTGTCAAACATTGTCCAGTGTGCGGTGAATTGTGCACTACTTCCGCTGTCCTAAATCGTCATATAATGACTAATCACAACGGACTTGTGAGTATATAGTGTAAAATATGTTGCTTCTCCTAAAGTCTTGTGGTAATTTAACGTAAACGTAGCACGTAAAGAATTGAATTTTTGGATATTCCGTTAGCTTAATAGAATAGTTAGTACATCTACAGAACTATATCTATGCCTATTCATATCTATGATACAAATTAGTATGAGAACTTTGTATATTACTATAACAAACTGTATAGGGTTAGATGGAGAATTTCACGGGCTTTCCAACCGTGTATTACACGACTAAATTTGCTTAAGTACTGCGTTGGTAATGGCGGTTGAAGGTACGAATCCATGTTTGTGGTTTCCGGAGGAAGTTTTGGCTTTTGTTGGCTGACATTAGCTTACCATTGTGCTGTTGGACGGAAAAATCAAAAGAAAGTACAATTTTCGGGTGCATAACATTTCGCAAGGGAGAGAACAATACGGATGTATTGCCACTTAATGAAGCAACTGCAGCTGATCAACATAATTATAAGGTTCATCAAATTCTCAAAAATTCAAATGGAAAAGAAATATTACTGTGCATAGGTCCTGAAAAGTGACCAAACCTCACCTGACCAGGAAGTCGATTAACGAAAATGGTCACTGGAAACTTGACAGGTCGCTATATTGTGTAGCTAATGTCGGTTTTCCATCTGAGCATTGCTGCATGATGCGTATTTGGATGATAGCAATCATGTTAGAGTGAATCACAGAATCACGTGATTCAATTGCTACTACATCATTTGGTCAACTAGCTCGGGTGAAGCTGAGTCAGTTACTACTGACTCACACAGTAAATCAGCTAGCTCGGCTGAAGCTGAGTCAGTTACTACTACATCAGCAGACTCACACAGTAAATCAGCTAGCTCGGCTGAAGCTGAGTCAGTTGCTACTACATCAACTGACTCTCACAGTAAATCAACTAGCTTGGCTGAAGCTGAGTCAGTTGCTACTACATCAGCAGACTCACACAGTAAATCAGCTAGCTCGGCTGAAGCTGAGTCAGTTGCTACTACATCAACTGACTCTCACAGTAAATCAACTAGCTTGGCTGAAGCTGAGTCAGTTGCTACTACATCAGCAGACTCACACAGTAAATCAGCTAGCTCGGCTGAAGCTGAGTCAGTTGCTACTACATCAACTGACTCTCACAGTAAATCAACTAGCTCGGCTGAAGCTGAGTCAGTTGCTACTACATCAGCAGACTCACACAGTAAATCAGCTAGCTCGGCTGAAGCTGAGTCAGTTGCTACTACATCAACTGACTCTCGCAGTAAATCAACTAGCTTGGCTGAAGCTGAGTCAGTTGCTACTACATCAGCAGACTCACACAGTAAATCAGCTAGCTCGGCTGAAGCTGAGTCAGTTGCTACTACATCAACTGACTCTCACAGTAAATCAACTAGCTTGGCTGAAGCTGAGTCAGTTGCTACTACATCAGCAGACTCACACAGTAAATCAGCTAGCTCGGCTGAAGCTGAGTCAGTTGCTACTACATCAATTGACTCTCACAGTAAATCAACTAGCTTGGCTGAAGCTGAGTCAGTTGCTACTACATCATCAGACTCACACAGTAAATCAGCTAGCTCGGCTGAAGCTGAGTCAGTTACTACTACATCAGCTGACTCTCACAGTAAATCAACTAGCTTGGCTGAAGCTGAGTCAGTTGCTACTACATCAGCAGACTCACACAGTAAATCAGCTAGCTCGGCTGAAGCTGAGTCAGTTGCTACTACATCAACTGACTCACAGTAAATCAGCTAGCTCGGCTGAAGCTGAGTCAGTTGCTACTTCATCAACTGACTCACACAGTAAATCAGCTAGCTCGGCTCAAGCAGAGTCAGTTGCTGCTACATCAGCTGTCAGTTGCTGCTACATCAGCTGACTCACACAGTAAGTCAACTAGCTCGGGTGAAGCTGAGTCAGCTACTATTGACTCACACAGTAAATCAGCTAGCTCAGCTGAGGTTGGCTGACTTTTCAGCTGAATTGGCTGAAAGAAAAAAATCTGCTAAGTCAGCTATAACTACGAATTTTTGTTAACTAAATAAATGATAAATTGTTAGTTAACTGTTAAATTAGAAAGACAAATTTTTAAAATAATCCGCGGTGCTTTGACACAGAAAAGAACTGATATACAAATTCAAATAATGCATTAGAGATCAATTTTTTATTATTATAAAAAAGCAATGGATTGATTGCAAATAATTATAATTTAAATGCAACTCTTGACGAGGCTTATCTTGATTACCAACGAATGAATACCAAAACACCAAAATGATCCCATACGTGCGACTAACGTTGCCTATTTGTGTATTTAATTTTGAATTGCTCAGATTTCTTGTTGAAAAATTTCTGCAGTTTAGTATCTTTGTGCACCAGCACACGTTCAATCTGACCCCAAATCTGCAATGCATTTGCCATATTTCAGCCAGCGATTTGCAATTTCACATGATTATTGCAAGAGGGGAAATCTCCGAACCCGGCAAAAGTGTCAGCTAGCTCGACTCCCATCACCGTGCAGCTGGCGTGACTAAAACTGGGTTTCTTATCGGCTAGAACGGCTGTAGAAATAAACCGACTGGAGCTCGACTGAAACTGCTCTAGACTCTATGCATCAATCATTACGGCTTGTGTATTACGTACGCATGAAAACACTTCCACATGTATTTAATAACAAACTGTTGTATACGAGTTATGAATTATGAATTTATTCCACAGCAACTCAAACATACATACAAATTGATATTACATTGAAAAAAATAAACTATGTGAGTTACTGTGAGGAGGGGGAAGGAGCATTGAGCTTTCGAGTCCTCCTCCAGATAAGTGAAACAATTGACAATTAACATTACATTTTCATCAGTTATAGCAAACATTAGAACAAAATAAGTTTTGTTTCTTAATTTAAGATCAGGATGAGTAAAATTGTGAGTTAATTATACCGTTGTAGTAGGTAATTCTTTGATGCTTTTTTAAATTGATAAAGATTAAGAGTTTTCTTTTCACACTGAATTGATGACCATATTTTAATAGCATTATATTTTGATGACTGTTTCATTATATTTGTTTTTGGAAGGGGGAGTACATAGTTTTCGACTGAATATCTTGTGTAATGATCATGTTGATTTGAAACTGCACTAAAGTATGACTGAAAAGCTGGTGGAAGTAGTGAATTATGATACTGATACATGAAATGAAGACAATACATGTCATATATTTCTTTCACTTTAAGAGTTTTAACAGACAAATAAATTATATTTGTGGGATGTATACACTCTATGCATCGCGATCGCGCAGTATACAATACGCATACATGGAGACCTACCTTTACAATGAAATAAACATTTGTCTGCTTTGTCAGTTTATCAACTTGTAAGAAAGAGAAGTTATTGTCCACTTAAATTAGCACTTTAATTGTAACTGCAGACAGAGCCAATGAAGGATGATGATCCACCTGAGAAGAAAGCGCAACAATTGACCGTTTTAAAACGGGTCATCAAAACGATCGGCAAAGTCAGGTGCCTGCGTGAAAGTTGCGGGAAGTATTTCTCAACTGCAGGTGGATACATGTATCACTTCAAAATATGTGGTAAAGAGGTAAGTAAGCATTCATACGATAAATCAGGGGTGTCCAAGACCGTTGTAGCTTAATGTCACTGTACTACACAGACTGTGTGATACACATTACTAATATACATTGTAATGAAATTATCACTATCTGTCCTGAAAGTAGAAATATATGGTTTGTAATATAAATTTTAATAACTTCTAAAATAGTTTCTTGAGTGTAGTAGTAATGATGTACGCAGGTCGGATGCAAAAAAATCGTTATTAGGCCTTTCTGTACTGGGGCTCCTTGATCAAACTGCCTGTGGCCTGCAGGAATTGTGGGAAAGTTTAATGTGGCCCGGCTAGTCAGATAATTAGCACACCCCTGCGATAAATTATTAAATTAATTGTTGCTTTGATTATAGTTTACAGCTTAACATTAATATAGCATAAGTAAATCAGCTGTAAATATGTTTTTGTATTCAATGTAAATACTAGTGTTTTCATTGGGTATAGGAGTGATTACATGCACTGTTTATTACCTGAGCCTAATAACACTGCCATACTTCAACAATGAAAATACAGACATTGTTAAATTTTATACTACAATATCTGTTTTTAAGGAATTAAAATTTAAACGCCACCTTCTGGTATGTGCTTCTACAGTAGGTACTTATGCCTACCAGCAGACTATTAACTGCTGTGTTGGCAGTGCGCCAGGCTAACAGCCAGTAGGGAGAAAGCAGATTAAACCATTTTTGCAGATGATTTCTTGATTTCTTTACCAAGAGGTCAATTATCCAAATGAAATTGTTTATTAACCTTTAAAAACCTATTTCAGGCCGCTAACAAAGACACGAATAAATAGATTGTTAAGTTTAGTATCACACAAAAAGGATCATGTAGATTATTTTTACCCCTACATTGTATTAATAGTGCTCAGTGCGGAACCTACGTAAATTAATGTAGTTGACTCATTGAAAAAGCGTGCAATGAAGCAATTAAGGTCTGGCAGATAAAAAAATTTTTGACCAAAGTTTTGGTGCATTCTACTGTGAAGCATCATAACGTAGTTTTAACTATGCCGACCATTGGACGGTTTTGGTTTGCAAGCACACATTTTGTTTGCGTATAGGAAATATAAAGCCTGTACTTCTAAAATGCATCAAATTTTGTCCTTGTAAAGCATTCTGCTTTCTTAGCAATCTCGCTTCAGTCTTCGAAAAAAATTGGCACATTTTTTTTAATGATGTGTCATTAATTATATTTGTTTACTTTAGCATTTTCTTTCATTTTCAGGCGATCTTTGTCAGTTGCGAAATTTGTGGCAAGAAATTACGGGAAGGTAGCCTGTCATATCACATGTTATCCCACCAGAAGAAACTGGCAGAAGAGAAAATCATGGAGGTCGATCCGCCTGCAGATGAAGTGACAAACGTTTGTCAGGAACGTAATAGGAGACAATGTGCACAAAAGTGTGTCCTCTTTTATTATCTGATACTAGCAAAGGCCCCGTATAAATACACTGATAATCAAAAATACGCGAACATCCTATTGTATAACGCAAATCCAGCAGCAGCAGCTTTTACTGAATTAAGGTTATAAGCTTATAGACAGAGTATAATGGATGACGTCAGAACAATGGCTTTGTTTCAGCAGTTTTCCAAGAGAAAATTGCCAAAAATAGAACATCTAATTAACTCGTCGGCACTCATTTTGGTAAAATATAGCTCACATCATCATGTAGCCCTGTTCTTCCTTTTTCTAAGAGCTATTTCCTTTTTATAAAGAGCTATATATCTCCTTCCAAGAGTCGCACCAGGCGCTGCTAGAACGTTTTTTCCGCATGCTGTTTGGTCAAAATTTCGAAAAAATCGCGAGTTGGGTCCGGGAAAGCGCCCGTTACAGGACGCCGTGGCCCTCTCGGGAATTCTAAATACGCCTATGACACCCACAGCTGAACGTTCTCTTTTATTATCTGATATTTTAAAACAGCAATTATTATCGTTCAAATGACAATATAGGTATTCAGTAGCGTGGTATTATAATTGATAATTTATAATTTTTTTACATATTTACGAATAAAATGCTTGTTGTTTGGACACAGAACGATAGTAATACAGATTAATTAGTCAAACTGCTTTTATAGAATTCAAAAAACTTTGTAAATGATAATAAGTTATAATTAGTAATAACTAAATTTATTATCATTGGTAAGTTTTCAAATTTCCTAAAAAATTTATAAATGAGGGACAATATTATTGTTGCTGTATGTTAAAACAGTGAAAACTAGTAAATATGCAAATATAGACTTGTTTGCAAAACTGATTTTGAAATTTGTGTTTTACCGTTACCATTTGTGCTTTATATGTGCACTTGCATAGCAAAATTATCATTAAGTTGGCAATTATCTTTTCTAGTTATTCACATATGCTGAATCTCCATTTCATGAGGATCATTTTGATACCAAGTTCAATGCTCTATGTTATTTCTAAGTTGAGATAATCCACGTTGAAGTTGAGGTGCACGCCAAGCACTGGCAAACATAATCTTGAGAAAATCACCGTTGAAGTCAGCCATTGTTTTTTGTCGCATTTCTGTAAATAAGCTTTTCTACTTATTCACGTATCCTGAATCTCCATTTCATGAGGATCATTTTGACACTAAGCTCATCGCTCTATGTTATTTCTAAGCTGAGCTAATCCGCGTTGAAGTTGATGTGCACGCCAAGCACTGGAAGACAGAATGTTGAGAAAACGGCTAATAAAATTGGCCATTGTTTTTTGTCGCGATTCTACAAAACACTTACCGTATATACTCGCATATAAGCCGAATTTAGAACTATAAAATACAATACTGAAATCAGGGGGTCGGCTTATATGCGCATGAAACAAAATTAACACAAGGACAGACACTAATGCCAATTTTCCAGCCACACATTTTCATCGCTATCTGACTCTTTATTTGGTTGTGTGTCACCAGTGGTGTATTGGAGGGGGATCGTGGGGGATCGCCGTCCACCCACTTTTTTTTTAGAAAAAATTCACATTTCAATAAATGTCTGCTTTTTGTATTCATTAGATAAAAAATATTAAAAATGTATACGGGTTTAATATTACATCTACTTGTTTTCATTTTTTCAAAAAACGGTTTTAAATAATGTCAATTTCTTTCAAATTTGTGAATGTAAAATGGTAAGTCTTGAGACTAGCCGTCCACCAACTTTTTATTTAGCAATACACCACTGTGTGTCACCAGTTGCGAGCCGTAACCAAGCTACAGCTAGTGGTGAAGCCGACGTCATCAGCCAATTGGTAGGCAGCGCGTGGGGAGACGAGGGTCACGTGGCTTATAGAGGAACAGCAAACCAATGAGGCAAACTGAGGCAAACGTGAGCACGTGTTTATTTGTGCAATACACCATGCCTGGAGAAAAAAAAAGAAACGTATGTCCTATACTGCTGACTTCAAGCTAAAAGTGATAAAGGCCGCTGAAGAAACAAGCAACCTGGAGGCAGCAAGAAAGTTGATGGTCGGCTTATATACGGGTTTTTGCAAAAACTGGCCATTTTAAAGCAGATTTAGGGGGTCGGCTTATATGCGATGTAGGCTTATATGCGAGTATATACGGTAGCTACCGTACACAAGTAGGGTTGCTACGGACTTTGCAAGAGCAGTTCGAAGTTATACTTAAATCTGGTAGATAGCTCTTTCCGACGAACATACGCTTTGTAAAGGTTTTGTACTGACTTTGTATATGTCTAGTTATTTATTTTCAGTGCTAGGAAAAGGGTGAAAAAAATTGCAGCTGATATATACGAGGAGAAGCACAGCCAAAAACAAGAGAAAACGCAGCAACGTGAGATGGTACTTTTGACTTTCGATTATTAATCTCGACTTACCCACGGTTTTTATTATTTATTATAAAAACAATACAATTTTTATTAAAAACTGTAATACAACTGTTTAAAAAAACATGTCCAAACAGTTGTAAATTACAGTTCTTAATAAAAATATTGTGTTGTTTTGATAATAAATGCTTTGATATTTTATTATTCGCATTTTTATTAGTTGTACCTTTTGTTTCTTTAATAACTCGCACAGGGTTAGGTTCTCGAAATTCATAGGACACATTGCCCAGGTAGGGGGAGGGGATTTATGTTTACATATGACCCATCACCCCCGAGTCAAAGGTCTCGGAGCGAATGGGGCTTTTTGTTTTTTCTTCAGCTGGATCTCCTCCTGTAGTTTTTGAGCTAGGGCCACAATTTTTGGAGTGTGGCTAGGCGGTGTCGGGTTGTTGTGCTGAGTATGAGCCGCTTGCATATTGGAAACTTTTTCGGTAGGGCGAAAAACCAAAATCGAGGGGGTCGGGACACCTATGCTTCCAGTGTCAAGTAACAGTGGCTTGTAGTATGTTAAATGAAAGGTCCACATGGGTGAATTGCTCCCATTTGGGCTAGAACTGTTCACGATTGATTGTAGGAGCTAGAGTTAAGATTTGCATTTATGGATGCTGAAAGCTTTGTTTGTTTTTTTCAAAATATTCAAACTGATGTACAATGAAAACCACTGGTTGCTAATTAACCAGTTCTTGTGCTTAAATAAGAGTTAACTGTTGATTTCCTTCAGCTTTAATATGTCTAAGTGGATTGACAGATTCGTGTCTTAATTGCTGAAAGGCTTTAAGAAAATTTAACAAATGTTGCATATCTGGATTAACAGCTACAGATGATGTTTACCTTTAAATCTTTATGTTTTCAACTTTACTTGGACTAAGTTTCATCAGACTTGAGCTTATTATTTAGAGTATTTGGTTATGTGGTTGTCTGAGTTGCAACTGTTTTACGTTTTCTAGAGTAAATTATTCAAGTCTCCCGAGTTCCCTGCTGCTAGTGCGGAGAAAATACGCGAATGGAAGGACGCTTTAATGAAAGTAGGAAGCATAACCTGCGAATATGAGGTATTTATTTTACTAAGCGTACACGTGTTACAATTTCTGCTTAAACATTGTTTCAAACACATGCAGGTAAGCATATATATTAAAATATATAATATTTATAAGCCTTATTAATATTAAACCCTTGTGATAAACAGATGCATTGCATTTCTGGATACTAAATTTTTCTTTGGTTTCATTGTGGAGGTACAAAATATTATATTTCAAATAATATTTTTTAATAGTGCAACTAAAATTGTGCCTCTTGGTTGATATAGTGGTTATTAACAATAGCAGTTGTTTTATGTTGTTATCAACAATAGCAGTTTTTTGTTTGCATTGTAAGTTGTTATCAACAGTAACCATTGTTTTGGTTGCATTATACATTGTTGTCAACAATAGCCGTTGCTTTGGTTGCATTTTTTGTTGTTATCAATAATAGCAGTAGTTTTAGTTCCATTATATGTTGTTATCAACAATAGCAGTTCTTTTGGTTGCATTATATGTTGTTATCAACAATAGCAGTTCTTTTGGTTGCATTACGTGTTGTTGTCAACAATTACGGTTGTTTTGGTTACATTACATGTTGTGATCAGCAGTAGTCGTTGTTTTGGTTGTATTATATGTTGTTGTCAACTACAGTAGTTGTTTTGGTTGCATTATATGTTATTATCAACAATAGCAATTGTTTTTGTTGCATTGTATGTTGTTATCAACAATAACCATTGTTTTGATTGCATAATATATAAGTAAATATTAATGTTATTGGCGAATATACATTCGTACTTGTAAGAAAAATGTGTCAAAAAGTTGTGCTAAGTTTTCGCTGAGTCCTATATTCAAGTGACTCGAGGCAGGTCAATAACGCTGCAGAGTTTTATTTTTAATAAGGCTGAATGGAAGTTATGCTGCTGACAATGAAAAATTGGATTTTGAATCATTTTCTTTTTCAGGGTTGTAATGATAAGTTCATAGATTGGAAGCAGTACCGCTCTCATTGGTGGCGATGTCCAAAATCTCCTCAACCGGTGCAAAATTACGTCTGTTTGTTGTGCAGTAAAGAATACGCGACTAAAGCTGGCGTAACGTATCACGTGACTACAAATCATTCCCCGGTTAGAAACCATTTCTGCTTTATTTTTTCACCTAACAAAACTTAAGTATGAGACGGATGTTTTTTAGTTTCTGTTTATCACCGTCAATGACTGCAAGTTTTATTATTATTATTATTATTATTATTATTATTATTATTATTATTATTATTATTATTATTATTATTATTATTATTATTATTATTATTATTTATTATTATTATTATTATTATTATTATTATTATTATTATTATTATTATTATTATTAGTATTAGTATTAGTATTAGTATTAGTATTAGTATTAGTATTAGTATTTGTATTAGTATTAGTATTAGTATTAGTATTAGTATTAGTATTAGTATTAGTATTAGTATTAGTATTAGTATTAGTATTAGTATTATTATTATTATTATTATTATTATTATTATTATTAGAAATTTTGAAAAAACTCGAAATTCGGTGATTAACCCTTTCACTATGTTGTTGCTTTATAACTGGGCAACAATGACCTTCGAGAATAACTTCTTGTGGTGTGCTAATAAAACAGATTCTTAATTAAACAAGTAGTTGGTCGTTATTGATACTAATTTTAAATATTAGTTTTATTTCTACACTTGCACACACACACACATGCATGCACGCACACACACACACACATGCATGCACACACACGCATGCGCGCACACACACACACACACTTGCATGCACGCGCGCACACACACACACACATGCATGCACACACACGCATGCACGCACGCTCACACACACACACACTTGCACACACGCGCACACACACACACACACATGCACGCATGCACCCACACACACATGCACGCACACACATGCACGCACGCGTACACACATACATGCACGCACGCACACACACATGCACGCACGCATGCACGCGCACACGCACACTTGCACGCACGCGCACGCACGCACACACACACGTGCACACCCTCATAAATACTCCCTCATGTACTTATAGTTAGAAAACAGTTTTCACAAGACACAATACTAATCCATAATATGCAATCATTTTATAAGAATGCAGAACAATCAGCTAAACAAACGTTTCATCAACAATCTACAAGTGATTTTGTGTGGAAACATACCATACAGTACAGTATCGTGGAATGCACCTGGCTTCAGATGCTGATTGGCTGGTTAGCATTACTTTTTCCGAAGCAACCCCAATCCCACGGCTATTAAACTTTTCTATAATGTTTTTGCATGGCCGTAGCAGTGAAATAAACAGACCTGGTGACCGTGCTCAGTGCAGAGCTTGGGCGGCAGTTTACCACTTCCTGTCCCTTACTTGAAAAACATAGGTGCAGTGTGCCGCCTTCCATGGTGGAAGGGTTAAACCAGACGTAGGAAGGTAGGTTATAATTGCAAATTAAGTTTTTATCGCACATTTTTTTACGTTTCAAGAATGACCTGGAGTGCGCAAGTGCCTCTTCAAAAAACGAAGTAGATGCCCAATCATGGACGGATGATGAGTATAGTGATGACTCTGGTAAGTACAGCGAGTTCTTCAATGTCATCCATCTTATTTCTTAATTATCCTAATTGATTTTGAACATATTATTGTGTTTATTTGCTTGCTGTACACACTGTGGTGGTACTGGCACTTTACTCTCAGTGCCATGGATTGCTTGATATAGACTGTTGTGGTGGTACTGGCACTTAACTCTCAGTGCCATGGATTGCTTGATATAGACTGTTGTGGTGGTACTGGCACTTAACTCTCAGTGCCATGGATTGCTTAATATAGACTGTTGTGGTGGTACTGGCACTTAACTCTCAGTGCCATGGATTGCTTAGTATAGACTGTTGTGGTGGTACTGGCACTTAACTCTCAGTACCATGGATTGCTTAATATAGACTGTTGTGGTGGTACTGGCACCTATTGCATTATCATTCGTTATCCTCTAAGATGAGACTTTGAAGTGGCAAAAATATTTTGGTCATTGGTTGTAAATACAGCCTTCGATGAGAAAGAACATGCTAACAAAACTGCCCCCATAAACAGTTTCTTATTAGTCACCCATCCATTTACAGCCAGGCCCAGTATTACTTTGTAAATAAGCACTTTTTCTGGACTTGTCACTTAAATGAATATCTTTGTACAACTATTTTTTGCCATGCAGATGTTGATAGTCATCATAAGTTCAAGGGAAACAAGAAATCAGGGAAGCCTCCCGGTCGAGGACATCCTTTCAAACCTGCTGACTGGTTCGTGAAACAAACTGCAGAATAGTACGTGATTATTACTTATTTGTTGTTTAAATTCTACAGTTTACTAGTGTTTGACACGATAATGCATTGTTTTTGACACGGTAAAATTTTTCACTATTTGTACTTAAATCAAGGGTGTGCAAATTATCTGACTAGCCGGGCCACATTAAACTTTCCCGCAATTCCTACGGGCAGTTTGATCAAGGAGCCAAGTACAGAAAGGCCTAATAACGATTTTTTTGCATCCGACCTGCGTACATCATTACTACTACACTCAAGAAACTATCTTAGAAGTTATTAAAATTTATATTACAAACCATATATTTCTACTTTCAGGACAGATAGTGGCAATTTCATTACAATGCATATTAGTAATGTGTATCACACAGTCTGTGTAGTACAGTGACATTAAGCTACAACCGTCTTGTAAGGGTTAATGGCATCCGATCTAGTAGAAAAAACTACCCGCACTATCTTTGGGATCGTGGCACGGGCTTCAGCTGGATACACTCAATTAATCGCCCGGGTTGCACTTTCATTAGGTTGACAAACCTCTTTGCGGGCCGCACAAATTCTCTCGGCGGGCCGCAATTTGCACACCTCTGACTTAAATTATACACCAAAGGGAGGCATTTTCATCAGCAATTCTTTATCAGCAGCAAATTGATGTGGCCAAAATCTTAATGTAACAAGATGAAGTCGGAACCATAAAAAATTTGATACCGGTCTAACTAGGTCTGATGTAACTCTAGTTTTCTGTGTAATTTATTCAGTAGTTTTTATACAAAATTCCACAGGTGCGGCACGGGCAAGTTGTTTAGCTCCGAGTAGCTACCCGGCACTACGCTTCAGCTGTACCAGTAGGTTAGTTTACGGCGGGGTAACCTTTATAGCTTATATGCTGTGGAGTAGGACATTCCAAAACTGATTTGCAGTCATCTTCGAACCGTTTTATTACTTCAGATTTTATTGGAACAGTTTAGACTTAGTGTGGAGCTCAGCAACTAATTGAATACTGTATAACTGAGTCTGTTTTACAAATGCTATGTGTCTTTAGTGGAACGAATTCTAGTAAACAAAAACTAGTAAACAATAACATGATTTCAGCTCTTAATGGTATTTTTACAGTCATAAACAACACTATCAGAGTAAATTGTTTCCCGAATGGGTGCCCACAAGGAAGAGTTTTGCACCGGTGCCATCAAATCAGATGGAGTCTTATCTTCCAGAAGAAAGTGAATCGCCATGGATACAGTTCAGATCAGGAGAGGAGGATGCTCCTCAGAGGCCGTTTCGCATGCCCGTATTTCAGGTGTGTTCAGTGGCAACTCGTAGCTACATTTAGTGGTGTTGTGCTTCAGAAAATTTGTAGCTATGGTTTTAATACCGTATAAAATGAAACAAACACATGTAATTTTAATGTTGTAATTTGTAATTGTAATTTTAAACAAACAAACGTACGAAAGTTTATACATAAACTGATAAAATGCTAAACAAAAAACATTTTTTCGCTTACTAATAGCCTAAATTGTCACAGTTCAAGCTTGATCGTTCATTCACGTGACAACTGACAACAAACTGTGTGAGCGACATTACTTTTTCTATCTGGGCACCGAGTTGCAGTGAGCGTAGTGTACTGGGCTATGAAGCAAACAGCACTGCTGTCACATGCTCTGGACCGTACAAGTATAACGAAAGAAAAAAGACTTATCATATTGAATATTATCGATAATATCAAGTGAAAATAGGCGATGCTGCAGTTCCACAGTACCTAGACACGAGCACCACTCGGGGTGTTCAGATTTAACAGCAATTTTGTAGCACCTCAAGTACCTGTTAGTGAATACTAACACTAAGTACTAATAGTGAATTGTGCAGAGAAGTTGTAGCAGTATAATGTTGGTTACGTGATGGTAAATTCTCAGTTGTTTCTAAATTTTATAATTCTCCTTTCTTCCTACTTTTCATTTCACATTGTACTTCTCTATAAAGATTCATTCTTTATATCGACTGTCTGTGAGTGAACTTAGCTAAAGGAGCAGGGGTGGAACTAGGACAAATAATTTTTTTTGCAGTGAAAATTGCAGTTCGCATGTAATCATTTTCAATATGAATTAGAATTAGGTAAAAAAATGTTTGGTAGCTTCAGTGTATTATTTTCTTAAAACTTGTGTGTGATAAATTTCTGTAAATAATTTAGTTAGAGGCACATTAATAACATTTGGTTAACTAAGAGTTAATTTTCTCATTATTGCTCTGTCCGCTACGCCTTCCTACACACATGCTAATTATAGGCCTGCATGCAGTATAAAAGGGGTTAAAATTGGCTTAACTATTATTTAACCACTTCGGATACCCCCCAGAAAATTTTTGCGCCCCCCCTGCTTGCCACATCTAGTTCCGGCCCTGTAAAGGAGGATGTGGTAACGTCCCCATCACTTCCCCATTTTCAGGCATTCTCTGCCGCACTCCGAAGATAGATACTGGTACTCCACTGCCGATACCGGTGCAGGGGGCAGCACCCCTGCCACGAGTTGCTCCGGCACCTACTGTCTTCGCATTCATTTTTAACAGTCATCTTTTTCTCAGATGCCTTATTTTCATATGTCCTTTACCTTGCTAAAACTGTCATTGTTAGTATTTGTTTTGTAGCATGCGCACCAGGGGAATAGCCAGGTTCTAAAGTTGGGGGGGAGCAAGAGCTTAAAGAAGTGCTATGACATAGGTGATACATGCCAAATAATTTTAACGCATTGATTATACAAGTTACTTTTGTGTTTAAGGAAGTACATAATTGTTATTTTGTATAATAAAAACTTGCAAAACAGACTCTGAAACTTGCCTTTGCAATAAATAATTGACTGTAGGCCTACTCATACACAATCGTGCTACACAATGGTGCATACACAATGGTGCTACACAATGGTGCAACAACAATGGTGCTACACAATGGTGCAACAACAATGGTGCATACACAATGGTGCAACAACAATATATTATAATAACTAGATTTTGGAGCAATCTGATCCTTAGTTCAATCATTCAACGTTGACAAATGAGTTTCGTAAATGCGCGCTCCTCTTTTCTTTCTGTTTCTAGGCGGAGGTAGATGTTGTTTCTGGAAGTGTTATGATGTACGCTGGTGGTCCCATTTGGGGCGCTGCCTGGTGTCCGATTCCGTACGACGTCTCTCGTTGCCAGTACATTGCCGTGTCTTGTCATCGAAGCTACGACGAAAAGCACAGCCTGATGCAGGCCTCCGATGGCAAGGGTCTGATACAGATATGGGGCACCGGTCAGATCGAAAAGGATCTGTAAGTTGTTTACTTTTTTTATTTGGCAAATAAAATTTGGTCGTTTTGTCACAGCAGAGAAAATAGACTACGGCCAAATTACGTTGAAAACACCGGTTCTCGTCTGATCACCGAAGTTAAGCAACGTTGAGCCTGGTTAGTACTTGGATGGGTGACCGCCTAGGAATACCAGGTGCTGTAGGCTTGCGGGATGCCCACACTGTATCTTGACACTAGGCGGAGGAGCTGCACAAGCAGCCAATGGCTAGAGGGCGGAGGAGGTCAAGTGACTCAACGGCCATGTGTAGAGGAGTAAACCTTCCAAATTAGGAGTGGAGTCCCGAAGGCGGACCAGTGCAGCATGGTCACTGACTCCGGCAGCTCCTGCAGCCAACCTGATGCCAAACGTATCGCTCTGTTTTCCTTTGGACCACACCAGGGAGGAAGAGAAGGGGGTTCCTGCTGTCTGGGCAACTCAGGATCTCCATACACCTTGCCCAGGCGTGCGCCCTGGCGATGTTCAAGGATTGCACTGCTCAGCCTCAGTTGATGCTGCAGCTCCATCAATGTGATCAATAACTGACTCTCTTGGCGCACATTCCATTGTCTTCCGAGACAGAAGGATGCCACCAGAGAAAATAGATGCAATTGAACTTTTTCATACTTGTCAACTGCATTATTGTCATTTGCTTTTATGTTCAGTGATGCACCTTCTAAAGCGGTGGTTCCCAACCTGAGGCACGAGTACCCGTTGGCGGTACGGAACAGCTAACCCAGGGGTACACGAAAATTGCGTCATGTAAAACGTCAGGAATTTTTGTTGTACTGAGTACAGAACATGACTTATACGGGAGGAAAGAGTGTGCTACAAGATTTAAATCCTTAAACTTCATGATTGTTTGCATTTTAAAAGGTCGTTGTTTTTGCAACAGAGTAGCGTTTTTTGTGTAATTCACTGTGCACTGCCTGGACTTATAACTGGGTTCATTTATTATGCAAAATAGACGGTTGGCACAGCAAATACGTTGGCAGATGGCAGTAGGCGAATTGGCGGTTTTCGGAAAAGCCCGCGTCAACGAGGTGGCCAAGAGGCTGCTTCACAGTTTGACAGCAAGTTCGTCTTCTGGTTTGACATCCGATCGTCTTTTCTGTTGCATTTTGTTTTTGAATTTGGAAATGTGTAAACTGAAAATAAGGGCTTTTAAGAAGGACTATAAGTAGAGAGAATACTGCAAATGAATGAACTTGTAAATTGAAAATTAGGGCTTTTTTCGTATTTTTTAAATTAAATTAAAGCCTATTAAAACTGCACAATGGTAGAAAAAATGTTTTTACTTGTGCACACTTTTACAAGTGTTTTCTTGAAACTAGTATTGCTAAAAATGTTAATGGGTATCCGGTATCACTGAATTTGAAGAATATGTAAAGGTTGCTTGACTAGTAACAGGTTAGCAACCATTGTTCTAAAACCTATAGTACATAAAGACGTCCAGCGTCTGGCTTCTAGCATCTGGCTAGTTATTGACCGACAAAGCCACTGACCTCTAATCTTTATGTTCTTCATGGACGATATTAAATCCATTTTTCTATGTTTTTTACGTTACTTTTTCGTATAGCAGTTTGCAGGCCCAGTCATAAATGACCGATTGGCGACTGGACACCGGACACTAAAAAACAGGAAAAGCTTCCAGCATCCACTGTCCAATCTCTCATTCATCACCAGGGCCGGATTATGACATTTGGATCCCCAAGGCTAATGTTATTCTAACTCGCACACTCCATCCTGGATATATTTTACATGTGATTTTATTCTATTTACAGTAACCTTTGCAAATTATTTAAATAACCTAGAATAGCTATCATTTGTTTGTCGATAAAAATAGCCTTTAACGAATACCACTATTAATGAAATTATCGAGTATTTCAACACAACCATAGTGAAAAAACAGTTGTTTACCAAATGTTACCAAAGCTTGCTGTCCTCTGGCTACAGCATATGCTAACTATAGGATAACCCAGCCCTGTTCATCACTCATTAACATTATATACCAAATATTTTACCTTAATCAAGTTATTTTAATTTTACATACTATTAACAAATAATAGTCTTTCTATCTTTTATATCATCCCATATATGAGCTTCATTCATTACATCATTCCATTTTAAGCACTAAATGTTTTTTTATCACGATTCACTTTAAATTTTCAGATTATCTCCATTACTTTTTTTCTATCACTGTGTGGGACAATCTAACAACAAGCCCTGCTTTTTGATTGCCCGCAACACATTTACCTTCGTATATAAGTGAACAGTGTTTGAGGCTTTTCCTGTGCATTATTTCTTATTTGTATTATGTTCATTGTAGGCCCTTTCACTAGATATTGTACATGAAACTAATGTAAATGTGTAATGTGAAATAAATGACTTATGACTAAATGACTTATATACATTTTTGCTCACTTCCAGATGCTGTACGTGGACGCCGGCCGGTAAACGCTTTGGTGTGTCATAGACTTAATGTAAATTTGTTTTTTTGTGCAATGAAATAGTGAATAAGTTTCATTTGTATGAATGTCGTAGGTCGAGACACGAAGTAGCATTAGAACTAGTAATAGCACATGATTGGGGTGGCATTGTACATCTACAGTGGTGTCCCAGTGGATGCTACGATGAATATACGAACGGGACCACGGAATCGTATCCACGTTTGGGATTGTTAGCAGCCGCTTGTACAGATGGTAAAATCAGAATCATTAGGTATGTTTTCATAACATCAAATATAATACTGTAGGTGCAAGCTAAAATCTTTAACTGCACTTTTAATTTAATAAGCGTTTTCACAGTTCAGCGATTGATGATGATCGTGAAAAGGTCAAAGGTTAAGTGAATCAGACATTTGTGTACACTTAAAAATGCCTCACAGCCCATGCTATTGTAATAGTAACAGTTTTAACAGCCAGGCTAACCTTACGTAGTTCATTTTTTCTTGTTCCCAAGCAAAATCCTGCTAGTAAATCACTCTACGCACAGACTGATGCATAATTAAGTAAAGTCCATGTTCAGACAACATTGTTCAAATATGTTAAAACAACTGAAGTTACTGAACAAATGTTTTGTGTCACCCACATGCCACGTGATGATTGTAGTTAAGACGCGCTGCTGTGGTACACTTAACCTTTGACCTACAGCAACTGCGCGTGCGCACAATGAAATTATAGAAAGGGATATTATTATTTTGAAATTATATTCTTATCATTACTTGTTTTAATTTATTGTTTATTCGTTATTAATTTCTAATGAAGCTAAATGGAAGCATCAATTAGTTGATTATTTCAAGCCTGTTTTGCAATGATTCTAATACGTATGCAACTATGGTATAGCAGAGTTTCATTTGACAGCGTGACTATTACTGATGGGCGATTTTGAAATTTTCTAATCCAATTACAATCTTATCCTTGTAATTCGATATCGTGATTAATCTTTTGCGGTTTTTTAGTCATATTTTTCAAACGCTGAAATATAGACTATAAACTTCTTCATGGCTTTCGTCGCTGTCGGCCATTTTCGTACCTGCAAACTATTTTTATAAACGCGCACATTCATTAACTAACTCTACTACTACGTCAACTACGTACGTCACGTGAAAGAGGATTTGAAGCTCCAATTTGCCACACCGTAATTTGCAATTTGTGCATTGTGCAAAGTGAAAGAAAAACAAAGAAAAAAATGAAGAATTCTGTTTATTTGTGCTAAAATGCCCATTTAGTCAGTGTGTAATACGTATATTTTACTCTCGTTTAACTGAATTACTGTTCTATAGCCGGTTATAACGATTTATACATGGGTGTAATCTCAATTAATTCTGCTGATATGCTATATATATATATTGATATATGTATAAGATTCAAGGTTACACCTTCAATGGCGGCACCATTAACGGCGATCTATACATGAAACAAAAGGTCTTGATCTAGTGTCATGCCATTGGGGGTTTATTTTTCGAATCGGACCCACCACGACGAATGAGGGGCAAAAAACCTCCAAAAACGGCCATTTTTCGGCCGTTTTTTGCAAAACTTATACCTCTTATTTCTGAAGAACGGGAACAGGCCAGGGGCCTATGTCTATGACTATGACTACACCAGTGACTATGAAAGCTACACAAATACTTTTCCATAAAATTTACTTTTAAATATCATATGTTGTACTAACATTGTCTTAAAACTTGATATTTGATGTTTGTGTGACATGTTTAGCTTTCTTTAGCGCAGAATCATGAAAATATTCTTCGGATTTAGTGAACTTTTTCAGTTTTTCTACATTATGATTGTATATTCTGTTGAATTAAGAAAAAACACATTCAGTAAATCTGATAGGATACTGACGTTAAGTCCAGTATGATTTTGTTGGTATAGTCTACTAATTAGAAATGCCGTTGCGTGTGCAAGAAAGCGCGCACATCAGTCAATCATAGACATGTGTCAGGATTGTTCTTTTTGCCTCACACTAGATTGCCAGTTTTGCTCAAGGCATCCATTGTTTGTGTAAAAGTAGACTGCTGTTTTTGACTAACAACATGGCGTACATTGTTTCCCTAACGAATATGTCCAGGTTTCTCTCTTATACACATCCACAGGCACTTAAACATACTATTTGCTATTGTGTCTACTTTTGGCTACATATTAAACATACTATTAGCTATTGTGTCTACTTTTGGCTACATATTAAACATACTATTAGCTATTGTGTCTACTTTTGGCTACATATTAAACATACTATTTGCTATTGTGTCTACTTTTGGCTACATATTAAACATACTATTAGCCATTGTGTCTACTTTTGGCTACATATTAAACATACTATTAGCTATTGTGTCTACTTTTGGCTACATATTAAACATACTGTTAGCTATTGTGTCTACTTTTGGCTACATATTAAACACTATTTGCTATTGTGTCTACTTTTGGCTACATATTAAACATACTATTTGCTATTGTGTCTACTTTTGGCTACATATTAAACATACTATTAGCTATTGTGTCTACTTTTGGCTACATATTAAACATACTATTAGCTATTGTGTCTACTTTTGGCTACATATTAAACATACTATTAGCTATTGTGTCTACTTTTGGCTACATATTAAACATACTATTTGCTATTGTGTCTACTTTTGGCTACATATTAAACATACTATTAGCTATTGTGTCTACTTTTGGCTACATATTAAACATACTATTAGCTATTGTGTCTACTTTTGGCTACATATTAAACATACTATTTGCTATTGTGTCTACTTTTGGCTACATATTAAACATACTATTTGCTATTGTGTTTACTTTTGGCTACATATTAAACATACTATTTGCTATTGTGTCTACTTTTGGCTACATATTAAACATACTATTTGCTATTGTGTCTACTTTTGGCTACATATTAAACATACTATTTGCTATTGTGTCTACTTTTGGCTACATATTAAACATACTATGTGCTATAGTGTCTACTTTTGGCTACATATTAAATATATGAGTGGTTAACTGGGTATATTTATTGCACTAGTATCATTATTTTTATCAATTAATTGCACAAATGCAACAATTAACCTACTTAGGCGGTTTTCATTAGAAAGTTAGTGCTTTTTATGACAATGCTTGATACCTAGTTCATTCTAGATATAGATTACAAATAGAGGATGGACTTAAAATTTATGTTTTTATAGCATTCCACATCCGAGATGTTTATCGGCAGATTTTCCCGATGCTCAGCTGTTTAAGTCGCTATCCCATATAACACTGAGTCAAAATAAATGTCGTGTCCTACTTCATTCTCCGAGCCCGAGCTTGTGTATGCAATGGCTACCCGGATTTCAACATGACAAAGTTGCAGTCGGATATGCCGATGGTAATATTTTTATGCTAGAATTAATAAATAACTGATTTGCAAAATGACGTGCTGTGTTAGTTTGATTGGTTGTTGTATTTTGGTTGGCTAGTGGGTACGGCCGATTTGATTGTCCAGCTGGCTGGCTGGTTGGTTGGTTGGTTGTACTTTATTGCGTTTTTTTCTGTATTAAAAACTTCCTTTCTTCTATTGAATGTTTAATTTTTTGTACGTGATTTTGTAATTGTATTTAATTTTACACACCCCCGTTAAAAACAAAACACAAAATGGATTGCTAGAGACATAGTAACAGTGCTTGGTTGTGTTGTGTTTTGTCTCTCTCGGAAGCCTCGTAGAGAAAACCAGAAAACACTTTGTCAAATTAAACTAGTTTATTAAGCGAGAATTCTACAACACAGAAGTATGAAGGAACGCGAAATGATTACACTAAACGTGAAAATCTGGAAAACGTTTTAAGTGTATCTGAATATACAAGTATACAAGAGAATGTGTAAGTGGCGTCCGTGTGAATCCCTGTGTCTGTTAGCAGCCTGCTTCGCCTTATATAGGGTGCCAAAGAAGTTTCTAGAAGTTACTTTCCAGAACATTCAATACGGTAAGACAATTATTCTAATGGAACATTCTACAATGTTCCATGTAATTCTAATAGACGCCAGCGATCTCCACAACAGGTTTATACAAATCAGCTGACAGAAAAATGCAATTATTCTTAAAGCACAAGAAACCCGTTTACTTATGTGAGGCTTAAATAATCGTTTTGAAAGTTTAGATCACTTATTTACTTGTTTATTGTGCACAGAGCTTGTATTAGCGCAAATGATGAATAAAACTTGTAAATTTAATCTTCCCCGGTGACCGTTAGCTGCGGCCATTTTGATGGCTGGTCGTTTGAAACAAGTTTAGGCAACCATGTGTAAACTTTGAAAAAATAATCACAGCATTCGTGGCACACACTTCAGTGACTCAGCAAAAGTATAAATTACTGCATCTTGTCAATAAGATCAATAATGCATTTTATGAGGAATGAATGGTGCGCACTGGGAAGGTTAGTCAGTGGTGCACACAGGGAAGGTTAGTCAGTGGTGTACACTGGGAAGGTTAGTCAGTGGTGCACACTGGGAAGGTTAGTCAGTGGTGTACACTGGGAAGGTTAGTCAGTGGTGCACACAGGGAAGGTTAGTCAGTGGTGTACACTGGGAAGGTTAGTCAGTGGTGCACACTGGGAAGGTTAGTCAGTGGTGTACACTGGGAAGGTTAGTCAGTGGTGCACACAGGGAAGGTTAGTCAGTGGTGTACACTGGGAAGGTTAGTCAGTGGTGCACACTGGGAAGGTTAGTCAGTGGTGTACACTGGGAAGGTTAGTCAGTGGTGCACACAGGGAAGGTTAGTCAGTGGTGTACACTGGGAAGGTTAGTCAGTGGTGCACACTGGGAAGGTTAGTCAGTGGTGCACACTGGGAAGGTTAGTCAGTGGTGCACACTGGGAAGGTGAGTCAGTGGTGCACACTGGGAAGGTTAGTCAGTGGTGCACACTGGGAAGGTGAGTCAGTGGTGCACACTGGGAAGGTTAGTCAGTGGTGCACACTGGGAAGGTTAGTCAGTAACATTTTGCAAGTTGGAGCAAATATTTTAAATTACTAAGAATTTCTTTTCTAGTTACATAAAACTTTTAACAGGTAAGCATAATAGGAAGCAACAATTTTGTGTGGCATATTTTTGGGATGCAATTTAAAATCACCTTTTCTTCCCCTCCAAGTATTCTCCATATATTAATTCTACTGGTATATATATATATATATATATATATATAAGATTCCAGGCTACAGCTCGGACGGCGGCACCATTTGCGGCGATCTATATATCAAACGAAAGGTCTCGATTTAGTGTCGTGCCATTGGGGGTTTATTTTTCGAATCAGGCCCACTGCGAGGATGGGGGGGGGGTGTGAAAAACCTGAAAAAATGGCCATTTTTCGGCCGTTTTTTGCAAAACTTATACCTCTTATTTCTGAAGAATGGGAACGGGCCATGGGTGCCAGCTATGGATAGATAGCCCGTTCAGTGGTGGGTGTCATAGGCGTATATAGAATTATACTCTATCTATAACCTTATAACTTTAATTCAGTAAAAGCTGCTGCTGCGGCTTTGCGTTAGGTAAATAAACGAACACTAGGTAGAACGTTCACGTATTATTGTTTTTACGCAAAATTTTTTGCGGGGCCTTTGCTAGTTTTTTACTAATTATATTGTGTTTCTTACTGCAGGCAGAATAGCATTGTTCAACCTCGTCACCGACTCGCCATTGCTGAAAGTTGCTCAGGACGATGCACAAATCACTCTCTATCCTTACTGCACGTTTCTTGCCGTTACCGGATGCGTGAAAAGTTTAGCTTGGTGTCCAGCTACAGGTAACTATAATTGTAGTTTTGTCTTGCCGTTACCGGATGCGTGAAAAGTTTAGCTTGGTGTCCAGCTACAGGTAACTACAGTTGTAGTTTTGTCTTGCCGTTACCGGATGCGTGAAAAGTTTAGCTTGGTGTCCAGTTACAGGTAACTATAGCTGTAGTTTTATCTTGCCGTTACCGGATGCGTGAAAAGTTTAGTTTGGTGTCCAGCTACAGGTGACTATAGTTGTAGTTTTGTCTTGCCGTTACCGGATGCGTGAAAAGTTTAGCTTGGTGTCCAGCTACAGGTAACTACAGTTGTAGTTTTGTCTTGCCGTTACCGGATGCGTGAAAAGTTTAGCTTGGTGTCCAGCTACGGGTAACTACAGTTGTAGTTTTGTCTTGCCGTTACCGGATGCGTGAAAAATTTAGCTTGATGTCCTGCTACAGGTAACTATAGCTGTAGTTTTATCTTGCCGTTACCGGATGCATGAAAAGTTTAGCTTGGTGTCCAGCTACAGGTAACTATAGTTGTAGTTTTGTCTTGCCGTTACCGGATGTGTGAAAAGTTTAGCTTGGTGTCCAGTTACAGGTAACTATAGCTGTAGTTTTATCTTGCCGTTACCGGATGCGTGAAAAGTTTAGTTTGGTGTCCAGCTACAGGTGACTATAGTTGTAGTTTTGTCTTGCCGTTACCGGATGCGTGAAAAGTTTAGCTTGGTGTCCAGCTATAGGTAACTACAGTTGTAGTTTTGTCTTGCCGTTACCGGATGCGTGAAAAGTTTAGCTTGGTGTCCAGCTACGGGTAACTACAGTTGTAGTTTTGTCTTGCCGTTACCGGATGCGTGAAAAGTTTAGCTTGATGTCCTGCTACAGGTAACTATAGCTGTAGTTTTATCTTGCCGTTACCGGATGCATGAAAAGTTTAGCTTGGTGTCCAGCTACAGGTAACTAT
Source organism: Tubiluchus corallicola (assembly GCA_030141605.1). NCBI lineage: Eukaryota > Metazoa > Priapulida > Priapulimorpha > Priapulimorphida > Tubiluchidae > Tubiluchus > Tubiluchus corallicola. The sequence goes on from JAQGDQ010000803.1 coordinate 62,598, forward strand.
AGTTGTAGTTTTGTCTTGCCGTTACCGGATGCATGAAAAGTTTAGCTTAATGTCCAGCTACAGGTAACTATAGCTGTAGTTTTATCTTGCCGTTACCGGATGCGTGAAAAGTGTAGCTTGGTGTCCAGCTACAGGTAACTACAGTTGTAGTTTTGTCTTGCCGTTACCGGATGCGTGAAAAGTTTAGCTTGATGTCCAGCTACAGGTAACTATAGTTGTAGTTTTGTCTTGCCGTTACCGGATGCGTGAAAAGTTTAGCTTGGTGTCCAGCTACAGGTAACTACAGTTGTAGTTTTGTCTTGCCGTTACCGGATGCATGAAAAGTTTAGCTTAATGTCCAGCTACAGGTAACTATAGCTGTAGTTTTATCTTGCCGTTACCGGATGCGTGAAAAGTTTAGCTTGGTGTCCAGCTACAGGTAACTACAGTTGTAGTTTTGTCTTGCCGTTACCGGATGCGTGAAAAGTTTAGCTTGAGGTCCAGCTACAGGTAACTATAGTTGTAGTTCTGTCTTGCCGTTACCGGATGCGTGAAAAGTTTAGCTTGGTGTCCAGCTACGGGTAACTACAGTTGTAGTTTTGTCTTGCCGTTACCGGATGCGTGAAAAGTTTAGCTTGGTGTCCAGCTACGGGTAACTATAGTTGTAGTTTTATCTTGCCGTTACCGGATGCGTGAAAAGTTGCCACATTGCCATTTGAAGTAGAATCAAAGTACGGAAGAAATCAAAACTGCAGATTGATAAGGAAGCTGCTGACTCGCAGTTTTTGTTTGATGATTTCCAAAGTAGTGTAATCACCAGTAATTTAATAATGAAGCAAGACAAAAACGATAGAACGAAAGTGTGCAATTCCACAAATGAGGTACATTCTAGTGCTGTAGTGGTAAGGTAGATTTACTGTCCAAAAAGATTTTCTCTTGACGGGAGTTGGAAGCTGGGGGAGGCAACACCGCCACCCCATCCCTCAAAGTTGCTGACTAAATGTATTAGTAGGCCTGGATAATGTAGCTAGATATGGATTGTCGTGGCGAATCATTATCTGGAAGATTTTGTCTTGGAGAAAATTTTGAAAAATAAACATCACGTTTAAAATGTCAGTAACATTTGTGAAATACATGTATGTGTTCATTTAAATGTCTTAAATTGCACACTAAATATTAATTGGTATTTATAATATGGTACCCAGACTTGCGTTTTACATTTTTCATTGCTATGCACTGTGTGTCATTAATGAAGTGAACTCAGTTATATTCACACCACAACACGTTTTAGCGACTGTCTGTTCATCAGAATTTCGTAACTGAATTCAGTTAATTTTCTTCCCTGCCATGCCGTGTGTTGCTATAGGATATACATCGCAGTGATACGATAAATTTATACAATCATAAAATGATTAAAAACCAAAGAAAATGTGTTCAGAAAGTCATCATTAAGCTACTCTAACAGGTCACAATTACTAACATGTTAAACAATTACCGTTTTGGTTTACGGGCATAGTCGCTTAACGAAAATGAGTATACTGTATGTGTTCTTGGTGAGCATACCGAAATTGCCAAGAACAGGAAATGAGTATACTGTATGTGTTCTTGGTGAGCATACCGAAATTGCCAAGAACAGGAAATGAGTATACAGTATGTGTTCTTGGTGAGCATACTGAAATTGCCAAGAACAGGAGATGAGTATACTGTACCTGTTCTTGGTGAGCATACTGAAATTGCCAAGAACAGGAGATGAGTATACAGTATGTGTTCTTGGTGAGCATACCGAAATTGCCAAGAACAGGAGATGAGTATACTGTATGTGTTCTTGGTGAGCATACTGAAATTGCCAAGAACAGGAAATGAGTATACTGTATGTGTTCTTGGTGAGCATACTGAAATTGCCAAGAACAGGAAATGAGTATACAGTATGTGTTCTTGGTGAGCATACCGAAATTGCCAAGAACAGGAGATGAGTATACTGTATGTGTTCTTGGTGAGCATACCGAAATTGCCAAGAACAGGAAATGAGTATACTGTATGTGTTCTTGGTGAGCATACCGAAATTGCCAAGAACAGGAAATGAGTATACTGTATGTGTTCTTGGTGAGCATACTGAAATTGCCAAGAACAGGAGATGAGTATACTGTACCTGTTCTTGGTGAGCATACTGAAATTGCCAAGAACAGGAGATGAGTGTTACGCCCTTTACTCCAGCATATCCCTATTACGTCACCGGTATTTTCATGAAGCTGTTTCTTTATTTTATTTATCTTACTTTTCTCACAGGCCATGACAAGATAGTTTCCTCACTGCTTAACATTTTTAATTACTGCTGTAATAGAATGACTGCGTGACCAAATGGTTCCTGCATATGTGAAACCTACAAGCCAAGACTTAGCGCTGGTTTAATTTTCCCCAAATACCCCTGGAATCATCACCAGTGCTATGTTTTACTTTACTATACTTACTTTACTACTTTACTTTACTACATTCTGATACAAAACGGTCGTCTCGTGGTAACTTTGTGCTGATAGTAAGCTACAGCTCACCAGACAAATAATATGTATGTATAAAGAAGTGGCGGCTTGTAACTAGAATTAGTGAGGGCGCTGCCTCAAATAAGTTTTAGCCGTTGTTTTAATACTGTGAAAAACGAAACAAACATGTGTAATTTTAATGTTGTAATTTGTAATACTGATTTTAAAAACAAATGTATGAAAGTTTATACATAAACTTGATAAAACTCTAAACAAAGAAATATTGTTTGCGAAATTGTCGCAGCACAAGCTTGAACCATTCACGGTAAACACGTGGCAACTGACAACAAACTGTGTGAGTGACAGTACTTTCTCTACCTGTGCACAACAGTCAAACACAGCATTGGTAGAGCGTACTGTGCCGGGCTGGGAAGCAAACAGTACAACCCTCACGTGCTCTGGTTCCGTACAAGTATAAAGAAAGAACTAAAGAAAAAAAGACTTATTATATTGAATATTATCGATAATATTGAGTGAAAATAGGGGATCCTGCAGTTCCACAGTACCGATACACAAGCCGCTACTGCTTTAATTTATACTGCAGCAGTCATTTTTAAATACTATTTTAATAGCCAATATGTTTTTATCATTTAAACTCAGGACAGCATTTAGCCGTAGCGAGTGACGATCGAGATCTTAAAATTTGGGATCTTCAGAACACATCGTACCCGTCACTTGTGTTACCAAAGCAAGGTCTATTGACGTGCTGTGCCTGGATGCTGCATTATGGCGGAGTGTTTTTCGGACAAGACGACTGTTACAAGTAAATTTAATTTTTTTTTAATTTAAGTCAATTCTGGTTAAACTATTATGCATCACCAGTGGATTTTTTTGTTGAAAAATCAAGTTTTTATCAAATGAACGATTCAACGTTATTCTTATATTTTAATCTGATGCGTTTGCGTTAATTATCTGTTATATTTAGCATAAGCAAGCCTGTATGGACTACTTGTTTTATTTTTATTTATTTATTTATTGTTATTATCACATTCAGTACAATATAATGACACACAGTAACATCAAAATTATTACATCTACTGTATTAAATTATTATGTTTCATACACTATAGTTATCATAAAAGAATAATTGTACTGCAGTGGGCTAGAGAAGCAAAGGCTTGTATAAGCCCACTGTCATGTGAACCAGATAAAAAAAGAATGGGATGAGTGAACAAAAAAAAAGAACTGGGAGAAAGGTTAGATCACACAGGAAGGGTAGAAGGATGTGTTAGTGGAAATGGTAGGAAGAAAGATAATAGATTGCGCTATGTTGACATCAGCTCTAAAGATTTATCAATGATGCCTTGTTTTGCATAATCTGTACCAGGATTGTGGTATGACTATGAATACGAATGTGCCAACCTTTTTTTTGTTTGTTGAGAACATTATTACCTTACAAATGCCACACGAGGCCTGGAACACTGCTATGGGGTTTTATGGAAGTAAAAATGACCTTTGTCTACAGACAGGCTTAGAAGGCTTTCCCAGGTCTTACTTCTGTCAAACCAACTTGACTATTCTTGGCTTTTGGAATAGAACACAAGGTTTTGGATTATTATTTGCACTTAAATTATTTATTTAAAAATATTTAATTTATTACTTTGGAAAAGAGCAACCAAGTCAGTGCAAGCCAACTTCCAAACCAAGGTGTTGTCACTTCTGCTAGCGACAATTCCAATATCTATGACCTATTGGCTCGTAAGTGACATCAACTGCTGTTTTTGCAGTAGACAAGAAACCACTACTCTTGGAGGCTCCTACAGATTCCTGTTGTCTGAAAAGGGAGAGGCATTTGCAGTGGTGACTTGGAACTAAAATTAGTGGGGGTGCTGCTTCAGATGATTTTTAACCATTGTCTTAATACCGTGTAAAACGAAACAAACGTTTTAATGTTGTATTTTGTAATTGTAATTTTAAACAAGCAAACGTAAGAAAATTTATACATAAACTTGATAAAATCCTAAACAAATAATATTGTTTGCTTATGAATAGCCTAAATTGTCACAGTTCAAGAACATGCCGGTACACGGCTTTTAAGCACGTGACAACTGACAACACACACTGCGTGAGGGACAGTACTTTTTCTACCGTACTTTTCTACCATGGCCGCATGAGCACAACAACACTACGTTGCTTGAGCTGTGAGCGCACTCTGCTGGGCTATGAAGCAAACAGTACTACCCTCACGTGCTCTGGACCGTACAAATGTAAAGAAAGACCTAAAGAAAAAACACATTATATTGAATATTATGGATAATATTGAGTGAAAATAGGGGGTGCTGCAGTTCTACGGTACCTATACACGAGCTACAACTGGACATTTTTGATGTAAACAGTCTTCTATTTGTGCTTAATATTGTCCTTAGATCTATGGTAATTCACTGCTATAGAGTACAGTATAATAATGTGTATGTTAAAAACTATAAAATACCATCCATTCATCCATTCGATCATAAAAGCTTTTTTAATGCTCCGGGAACGTAATATTTTTACTTGTTTAGCGTCTCTGATTAAAGATTAAGATTAACACTAGAGTGAAAAACTCCTTTTGAGTTTTGAATGACATTAATTATCAAAGAATTGACAGCTTATTTACTCAAAAATATTCGTATTATTTTCAAATGCTCACTAGTCTAAGTCTTGTGGAGATCGATGGCATCTCCTAGAATTAAATACAACATTGTAGAATGTTCCATTAGAATAATTGTCTTCCCGTGTAGAATGTTCTAGAAAGAAACGTCTAGAATGTTCCCTGGGACCCTATATAAGGTGAAGCAGGCCGCTGAGATGCACACACGCCGATTCACACGGACGCCACTTACACATTCTCTTGTTTACCTGTATTTTCAGATACACTCAAACGTGTTCCAGATTATCACATTTACTGTAATCATTTCGCGTTCCTTCATACTTTTGTGTTGTAGAATTCTCGCTTAATAAACTAGTTTAATTTGACGGCATGTTTTCTGGTTTTCTCTACGAGCCTTCCGACACAACACAACACTAAGGAGTCTTGCTTGCCGCAGCAAAATGAACAAATCAAAGTGCTTTTGCTTTATAGTGTGCGATGAGTGATTCGTGATTCATTTGTGATTCATTTGTAACGATTAGCTGTTGTGTTTTTTTCCTAGTTTTGAACACAATAATGTCTGGTATGCGGATAACGGATATCTCACTTCATTGACGCAACCGATGACATCACATAATGCCTGTATTTGGGTAAACACACTTTAATAAAGAATGATAAAAACTGAAAATAATATAATAATGATGTGTTCTTAGGACTGTAGAAATTGATGATTACTTTTGTACATTCTTTACAAGACTTTTGGCAGAAAAAGTCCTAAGTATGTGTCACATTTGTGTTTCTTAATTCTTTCAGTAAATCAGAACTTTTAAAAAAGTTTTCATTAAACTTAAAATTGACAAAATAGTATGAACCCCCTAAGTGATTAAAATTTCTAGTTACATACGCTCATATCTCGGTTTGCCGGACAAAAGCGGGAAGGCATCGGTCTGAATATGCCGATTGTCCGTACTTACCGATACTAAGCTAATACAGGATGTGCCGTGTATTAGACTCCCGATAATGTCTAATCAATTGCTTAATTGTCTCAGAAACGTCTAGTACAGGCTGCTGTTATACAAAAGTATACAAAAATTGTCTGCAATTGACTCAAATAACTCCGCATAATTGACTCTATGTTTTTTCTGCACATGCTTAAATAAGATACTTTTGTGCGACCAATGAGCTTTTACAATTTTCTATCATCTTACTCCACTTTTGTGCACTAAGATATGCGTAGAAACAGTCAAGTTAAGTACAGTTTATTTGTTTTTAAACTCACTTGACATACAAGCTACATGGGTGTCATTACACGTTGCTTAGTTACACGGATGCAATGATGTAAACACACAAAGTGAGGGCCTGTCAACTAGCGGTCAACTAGACAAACAATCGCCTGTGTCCGTAGTATGTGGGACTTTTTAGTGGTCGAGATTTTGTCCGATTCATGCGATATCTGTAAAAGAAAGGTCTGGCAAACCGATATAAGCGTATTAGCTTCACATATCACTTTAAACTACTTGTATCACATGATACTACTGTATCATTTTACCACTTGTATCACATGAATCTACTGTATCACTTTATACTACTGTATCACATGATACTACTGTACCATTTTACCACTTGTATCACTTTATACTACTGTATCACTTTATACTACTGCATCACATGATACTACTGTACAATTTCACCACTTGTATCACATGATACTACTGTACCATTTCACCACTTGTATCACATGATACTACTGTACCATTTTACCACTTGTATCACATGATACTACTGTACCATTTTACCACTTGTATCACATGATACTACTGTACCATTTTACCACTTGTATCACATGATACTACTGTATCATTTTACCACTTGTATCACATGATACTACTGTACCATTTTACCACTTGTATCACATGATACTACTGTACCATTTTACCACTTGTATCACATGATACTACTGTACCATTTTACCACTTGTATCACATGATACTACTGTACCATTTTACCACTTGTATCACGTGATACTACTACATCATTTTACCACTTGTATCACATGATACTACTGTACCATTGTACCACTTGTATCACATGATACTACTGTACCATTTTACCACTTGTATCACATGATACTACTGTACCATTTTACCACTTGTATCACATGATACTACTGTATCACTTTATACTACTGCATCACATGATACTACTGTACAATTTCACCACTTGTATCACATGATACTACTGTACCATTTTACCACTTGTATCACATGATACTACTGTACCATTTTACCACTTGTATCACATGATACTACTGTATCATTTTACCACTTGTATCACATGATACTACTGTACCATTGTACCACTTGTATCACATGATACTACTGTATCATTTTACCACTTGTATCACATGATACTACTGTACCATTTTACCACTTGTATCACATGATACTACTGTACCATTGTACCACTTGTATCACATGATACTACTGTATCATTTTACCACTTGTATCACATGATACTACTGTACCATTGTACCACTTGTATCACATGATACTACTGTATCATTTTACCACTTGTATCACATGATACTACTGTACCATTGTACCACTTGTATCACATGATACTACTGTACCATTGTACCACTTGTATCACATGATACTACTGTACCATTTTACCACTTGTATCACATGATACTACTGTACCATTTTACCACTTGTATCACATGATACTACTGTATCATTTTACCACTTGTATCACATGATACTACTGTACCATTTTACCACTTGTATCACGTGATACTACTACATCATTTTACCACTTGTATCACATGATACTACTGTACCATTGTACCACTTGTATCACATGATACTACTGTACCATTGTACCACTTGTATCACATGATACTACTGTACCATTGTACCACTTGTATCACATGATACTACTATACCATTTTACCACTTGTATCACATGATACTACTGTATCATTTTACCACTTGTACAGGATGTAAGTGTTTCTTGGTGGCTCAACACAGTACTCTGTTCAGACTCTGCGGGCCAAGTCGTGGGGGTTGTTCTACCAGATATGGTAAACATCAGTAAATGCTACAAGAAAATTATCCATCGTCGTTTTGTAAGTTTATAGTTATTTTATTTTATTGCTTGTAATTTGACAACCTTGCAATCAACTAAAGTATAAATTCATTTTCCTCTCTCTACAAAATTGTTTATGTTACTCGCTGCACGACCCTGTCGAGAATTCATATCATGTCACATAATGAACAAAAGCTTTCTGTGGTTTCGGTAAATGACAGTTTTATTCTGTTTGTTGTACAGAATGTCTGTAGCGTGTCAGTCTGCAAGGTCAAACAAGCAACTAGGTCAACCAACGAGCAGGAAAACATTCCATCGAACGTTTCGCAGCAAGATAACCTTGTAGACGAGCTTGGTCACGAGGTAAGTATTGATGATACCTTAGCAGTATTATTCAGTAATTTGCATCATCATCTTCTCTTTTGTCATCATCTTCTTCATTATCATCGTCGTCATTATCATCACTTTTAATATCACTGTCATCTTCATCTTCGTCAGCATCATCATCATCATTATCGTTATCGTCGTCATCATCATTATCATCGTTGTCATTATCATCACCTTTAACATCATTGTCATCTTCATCTTCGTCATCATCATCATCATTATCGTTGTTGTCATCATCATCATCATTATCATTGTCATCATTATCATCACCTTTAACATCATTGTGATCTTCATCTTCGTCATCATCATCATTATCATCGTCATCATTACCATCACCTTTAATATCATTGTCATCTTCATCTTCGTCATCATCATCATTATCGTTGTCGTCATCATCATCATTATCATCGTCGTCATTATCATCACCTTTAACATCATTGTCATCTTCATCTTCGTCATCATCATTATCGTTGTCGTCATCATCATGATTATCATCGTTGTCATTATCATCACCTTTAGCATCATTATCATCTTCATCTTCGTCATCATCATTATCATCATGATTATTATCGTTGTCATTATCATCACCTTTAGCATCATTATCATCTTCATCTTCGTCATCATCATCATCATTATCGTTGTCGTCATCATCATCATCATTATCATCGTCATCATTATCATCAACTTTAACATCATTGTGATCTTCATCTTCGTCATCATCATCATCATTATCGTTGTCGTCATCATCATAATTATCATTGTCATCATTATCATCACCTTTAGCATCATTATCATCTTCATCTTCGTCATCATCATCATCATCATCATTATCGTTGTTGTCATCGTCATCGTTATCATTATTTTGGTATATTCTAATCGTATATTAATATTCTAACTGTAACTTAAGCCTCTATAAAATTCTTGGATCTTTAATCGTCACCCTAATTCAGTTTGTCAATGGTGGTTAGGCTGGTTTAACATTTCTTGGTTAAATACTTGTTGTCTGCACAGTTGTGCAACGTAGATAATACTTTTATAATTGCCTTGTAGATGAAGCGAGGAACAGGTGGATAAGAAGGGATCATTCCTCCTGTTCTCTTGTTCAAATGTATCTAGTGAACCTATACAATTTCTACATGAATACTTTATGTGCTCTGAAACTGACCACTTACCTGTAACTTTCGATGCCTGACGTTGTTAAAATTTCATTTTTTTGTCACTGCTGCCAGAGCTTTATAGGCATGCCTATACTGTTTGGCATATTGCATAGCAGAGTTGGTGAAAGTAGCGTAAAAACTTGAAAGGATCCGAAAATCTAACGTACGGGATTCATCAAGTATTTCTGCTGAGTAACTTTGGGGTAAACAAAAAAATCATCAGGAAGCAACTTGAAGTTCAGTTTGTGTATAAAACTGTCTGTATTGCATGTTATCCCGATTGCAGGTAGCTTGTGGTATATTTGCAAGCAGCAGCTATAAGCTAACATCTTCTAATAAACCTTTTCACAGTTCCAGAGATTGATGATAATAGTGAAAAGGTCAAAGGTTAAGTGTACCAGACAGCGCATTTGTGTACACTTGACAATGCCTCACAGCCCATACTACTGTAATAGTAACAGTTTTAACAGCTAGTTAGAAACTTATCTAGTTCTTTTTTTCTTGTTCACTAGCAAGATCCTGCTAATAAATGACTCCTTGAACAGATGCTGCAGACGGCTTTGCTTTACTCACATGTCACGTGACAGTCGCTGTGGCACACTTAACCCTTGACCTGCAGCAACTGCGTGTGCGCACAACAAAACTGTGAAAAGGCTTATCATATAAATTAGTCAGTGAAATGTTTGACAGCACTGCTGCCATCTGGTGGTGAATTTTTAGGTGAACATAGCAAGCAAAAAGAAAAAAGCCAAGCGGAAAAGCTGTACAACTAAATCAGAAGCGAAGGAGTATGAAGATTTACCGCAAACTTACTCGCAGTTCAAAGAAAACTGGTGTCTAGTATTTGAAGAGATGGAATTAGTGAGTATACAAAACATATGAATTCCATTTATTGGGTTCAGCCTTTAGTTTCACCTTGTATGCTTGATGTAATGAAGTATGTTTCCATCTACATCTGCTCATACATGCGTACATTTGCTTGTGTTATAAAGTCAATTTCAGTTGCCATTATTATTATGTTTCTGTTGTCAGATTTTTATTTCAGTTCTTGTTTCAGTTCTTATTTCAGTTCAGTTTTATTTCAGTTATTTTCAGTTTGATTTTTTTTATATTTTGCACTTATTATTACTGTGTATGAATTGTACTAACACGTTATAAGCATATCAATTTAATATCATTCATAACAATTAAATTTTTATTATAAGCAGTACTAACACTAACACACTGTAGCATAGCACCTATAAAAATGTTCATCACTAACCAAAGGGCAGCTGACTAGATGACCAATTGGTCTTTCACTGCCCTTTCTTCACATTTTTGTTACCAAATTAATTGTATTATAACTGTGCGTGTGTTACAAGATAAATAAAAAGATTATTATTATTATTATTATTATTATTATTATTATTCCACATCCGTGTTGCTAGACCTTGTAATTTTCTCCTATTAACTCCTCAAAAACTTCAAAAAACCTGCTGTTTGAATTATTACTATTTGTTTACTATTTTTTCATAGATATGCTGTAAAACTTGTTATTTCTTTAGCATTTTTTCGACGTATTCCAAGATTAAAGGCAGCCAACATTACAAAGCCAAATCTCGATAATAATTACGGGACGGAAATATTCATTTGTATTAATTGTATTACATCCACATTTAAAGCAAATAACTGATATTTTAATAAGTTTTAACAAAGTGATTAAAATAAGTAAATTTAATCAGCATTCTTCATTTTTGATTAATGTATCAGAGCTTGCAGTCAAACCAATCAATTTAGGCCAATCTGAACCTGTTATATGGCTCGAATTTTTACAGCACGATTTACCTGTACAGATGCTTTGAAATGAAAATTCGCAAAATTCGCTCTTACATAGAAGAGGCTAACAAGAGACGTAGCAATTGAACCTCAACTTTTAATCCTTACTATGTTTGCAATGTGGCAATTACTCGGATACATTGAACTAATGCAGCGATGAACAGTTGATTTCACTGTGCGTGTGATTTGCTATCACAATGGACTTCATTGTAGTTTTCAGACCTTGGTCTTGGCTCTGAACCACTCTCTATACCACTTTATGTGTCATGAGATTTGATTACTAGTTTCACTATGCCAACAGGATTCATGTGGCTAGATTAAAAGTGCAGCATCTCACAATCCTTTCTTTTCTTCACAATAGATGTCGCAACATTATTATTATCTGCACTGTTACGGCCATATGCTAAAATTATTACCAAGTTAGCAAAGCTTGTTTACCTTTAAGCAACAGTTAGGCGGCGCAGACAAAACAAGTCACTCAGAAAATCGTGATTTTAGTGTTTATTTATGTGAAAATAAATATTATTTTACTGACAGTGCTGTGAGAAACATTTAGTGAGGGCTTTTTTGTATGTTTAATCATAATCCAGCATTTTGAAAATCATCATAGTTACTGGAGTTTCTTTAAAAGCTGTGTGAACCATATTCTCTCATGTTCATGATTCTATTTTTAGGAAAAACGTATAGAATCGTCAAAAAAGTTGAAGTTACACTCAACAATGCCACAGCCACCTCCTCACGGTATTCCCATGAATGCTATACATAGAGTAAGTTTATTTAAATTAACTCAATCATCCATTCACACTTTGTATTTTCTGCAAACATTTTATTGATTCTGTGATATAATTCTTTTAAAATTTTAGAAGCACTCTGATATATTTTAAACCGTACACTTCTTCTTCTTCTCAGCTTTTCCCTATGCGGGGTTGCCGTTGTGAATAAGTCTTCTCCGTGCATTCCTGTTGTTGACCATCTCTTCATTTATGTTCTTCTCTCTAAGGTCTCCATTAATACATTCAATCCATCTCAGCTTGGGTCGTCCTCTTCTTCTATTTCGCAGCACTTCCATTTCCATGACCTCCCTTCCCACGTGATCTTCCCCGACTCTTCTTCTCAGGTGCCCATACCATCGCAATCTTGCCTCTTGTATCTTTTTCGAGGCTTCCACTACTTTCACTGTTCCTCTAATATTACTATTCCGGATTTTATCCCTTCTTGTTACTCCCACCATCCATCTCAACATCCTCATCTCCGCCACATCCATTTTCTTCTCTTCGGCCTTCTTTAGAGGTGCTGCTTCGAGCCCATAGATTAGGGCGGGTCTGACGACTTCTTTGTGGACTTTCCCTTTTAAGTCTCGCTGGAATCCTCTTATCGCATATCACACCCAAAACTTTTCGCCAGTTATTCCAACCACACTGAATCCTGAAATTTTAAACCGTACACTATAGTGTGTTAAATGTATGTTAAATTGATTTGAAACTCATTCAAGAAACCTGTAATAGCTTGCGAATTCATAATTATTGTGAGGTATGTTGCTTTTTTTTGGTAGGTAGACCTGTAGTAGGGATGTTAACAATAACGGTGATTATTGATTATTGTATCGATACGAAAAATTTATTTTTATTGTTGTGGTATCGATGTTATTCTAGGAATATCGTTATCACGTCGAATTTCTATACATCGCTTTCTTTTAAAAAATCTTCTTACTCTGCTTTTCCGTTTATGAGCGGGAATCATGTAAAAAGTAGTCAGATTTTATTTTCATTAAATTCCATTTTTTTTCAAGAAATTCCTTAAATGCCAAGAAAAACATGAAAAACTGATAACCTTTTTACAAATTCGTGGTACATGGCATACAAAGATTACTGTCATTTCATTCTGTAATCTTCAACTTTGAAATTTTTGCCTATTTATCAAAATTCTGCAAACTTCCGGGACTGAATTCTGTCGTGCAATTTTTCACTCTTGTACTGCCATCGTAGGGATATTAACGTGTCGATATTACTCTAGGAATATCGTCATCCTATTGATTCTGATGTGTATTCCTGCTTATTGCTCACCTTTATAAAATTCCACTCTGTTTTTTCATTTACGCAAGTTATATGGTAATAGATCTATCTGCCACCAGGCGGCACTTCTACTTGAGAGACAACTTTTGAGAGAAAACATAAATGTAAAATGCAAGAAAGAAAACGTATGATAAAACAATATTGTGTGATAACAAGAGAGATAACTAAGAGTAAAAAGCCTGCCTAGGCTTCACCCTGTCGATCTATTGTAAAATGTATGTAATATTGTTATATGTCACAGCTTACATATTATTTTATGACTAAAAGAAGTTCCCATGCATTAGTCAAGAAACAGTCTGCAAAAATAGCGTGTTGCAATACGCTGAGACTCCTTGTACGATAACTAACCACACTTTCAGCATCATTCGAGATCATTTATCGTATCGTTTGGAAAACAGATTATCGTTAGCAAATCGTTGATTTACTAAGTATCGTGTCGCGCGTCAGCGTCGCCTAATGTGTATCGTTTAACATCCCGACATGGTAAATTTGCAAATTATTTTCCAGGCATCGTTAAATCCCAATCTGGGATGCCACGGCTGGGTGCTAATAGCGGGGTATAGTGGACTGGTGCAACTACTACGGATGCCTAGCCTAGAAACGTTCGGAAAAGCATTTTTGAAGCAAATGCGTAGATGATGACATCAGTGCGCTAATTTTCTACTGCAACCAAAATAATTTCATACAGTAACGGAACTGTAACTATCATTATGATGACGAATTTTCTTTTTCACTATTAATGTTAAAATTTACCACACGTAAGTGTACATTAAAATGTACTTATGTGTTCATATGGCAAATAGATTGAACTTTAATTAAATTTGGCACTGTGTACATGAATAATACAATTTTGTGTAGTTATTATACATATGTGCTAGTAATATTCCGTGTTCATATGGCAAATAGATAGAACTTTAATTATTTTGGCACTGTGTACATGAACAATATAATTTTATGTAGTTATTATACATGTGTTAGTAATTTTGCCTGACGACATCACTTATGTGTAAAGCCTTCCTTTACGTAAATTAATGGCAGCAGTGGTAACCGCTGTACAATTATGAAATGGCCGACCATGTGTAAATACCGTACTTATTTCAAGCAAATAATTATGAAACTGCTGTACGGTCGTGTATGTGAAAAACGATAAAAACAAATACATTCGTTTAAATAGAAACCAATTTCTTTGTACATGTAATTTTTAGTTTACATAGAAAAAGGGCTAAGTGGCCGTAAAAATGAATTCGTGTGATTACAGAGTGGAGAAACAAAATGGAATGACAATGTGGTAAAAACAGAAAATGAATTTGATTGATACAGAATCGAGAAATAAAACGTGAATAACAATGTGGGTTGCCCTGTAAGTGTAATGAAGATGGCATAGCTATGTTAGTTACAATATCAGGAAATAGTACAAAATTTGACATCTACGGAACTTTTTCACACCGAAGTCCCGAAACCGAACACGTCACAACTAACAACCTCACATCAACATTAGCTTGATGTCAACTCAAAATAAGCCCGAAGCCAACTCACAACACAATGTTGCATAAAACAATATTTACATAAACAGGCCAAGCTGACATTGATTAGCAAATTTGGCCAGGTAAAAATATAGGATTCTACGATAATTTCAGAGCTTGTCTGCGATAAAATTCACAACACTGCCAAGAACGGTACAATTTTTCAAAATAAACAAGATCAAAGCTACACAATACTTTTTACCATTTTCATACTGCTTAGTAATTGACTACTTTATAAACTCACTACACAATGGTGCAATATGTAACACAGCCATTAAACAACGGTGTTCATTATTCTGCAGAATCACAACAAATAAACAGCAGTTTTTTAGAAAAACGGTTGCTATACGCAGGCAACTACACTATTCAGAATCTTACTACCTTTATAACTGAATTTTCAAATGCCTTCATACTTTTTAAAACTAGACAACTAGGTTAACGACAACCAACATAAATACATGAACTTAACTGTTAAAATTACATTAAAGTTACTTAATAATCACCAATATATTACAGTACATTATACATTAAACAGAATTGTCAGAATAACAACAAGAGTTTCATAAAAATGATGCTGATGTGGATAAACTTTTGCCTTAATACACTGAACAATGTACAAACAGCAGAACTCACAACCAGCAAAAATGAGTTTGCAGTCACTACTAAACAACAGTCTTCAGAAACTGCAAGGTTTCGCACAATTTGAAGAGACAAATATTTACTAAAAACTGATTTAACACGTTTCACGATAAAACTGCAACTATTTTTGTAAAAGCGATGTTTTTGATTATCTGCTATTGTTTTACCCGATGAATAAATTTCCGATCACACGCCCGTTAATTTCCAAGGCAAAATTTGGAATGCTCAGTTTAGATACTGGACATAATTACTAAACGTGACTAAAACACTACACAGGGAGGAGTAGAGTATTCCTCTAACTATAAGTGTGAAACAGTGAGCACTGTCAAGTCATTTACTAGCACAAAACAATGAACGGTGACATCTTGTGTGAACCATTGGTTCACTTAAATCAATCTGTTAACACGCACGTTACTACATAATGAACCTACGGGCAATGGTTTGAATAAATACGAAACATCAAAACAGCTCGTAGCCAGCAAATATAATTTCCACTTCCTGATGTAATTTGCATTTTACGCAGCGGCGTCGGGTAAAATCAGAAATGCCAAACAAACTACATCGACTAACAGTCACGTCTTCTCATAAAAACACGAGTAATTAAAATACTGATTGCTAAAACATGATACATTTCTACGAGATATATTACAACATGGTTACTAAACACGTACATCCATTCTCCAACAAACAAGAGACAATTTACGCACCTTCACGGTGTTGAAAGTGCTCTAGTACAACTCTAGTGGAAAATAATAAAATAATGATATAATATTTACAAGTTCGTAGTACTCTATTTATAATTATGATTCGCCTAATTCGCCTGTCACCCACAAAAGCACGACAAAATTTTACCACCTTAGTCATTTATCGTTTAGCGATAATGATCCCAAAATAGACTTGAACAAACAATAACCGACCGCTGTTTCACTGTTAAATTATAGACGTAACAATTTTAATACAATGCGTTTTGTACATGATTCAAAAGTCACGAGAACGTTATCTTCGTGAAGGGAATTACGAGTGAAAGACTAAATACAGGATTCGTTTTAAGTAGATTCAATCCTAATACCAGGCGTCCATCTTTTTCAATTATTTTCATATTCGTCTTAAGAAATACTGAAGATTCTACAGAACACGCTTGCTAAACAAGCATCACTATAAAACGTCATTGTCCACTATGGCAAAGTACTGACTAAAGGCGTCTTGGTGAACTTTGTTCTAACATCCGTTTTAAAACAAAGTGCACGGTACACGGATAAAAATGGCAACAATGTCTATGCGTAGAATTCTTTAGGAGGATTTTTGTTATACTGCGTTATGTGAGGCGACCGTTTCGGCTCGTCCAAAGCGTAACTTCCTTCGTCCTTTTTCCGCATTCGATAAACGATGAACATGACCAACAATACAGCACATAGTAAGCCGACTACTGTTCCTCCAATTACGGCTGAAAAAAAACGTAAAAAATGAGAAGCACAAAAACACTAAATTTTGAAAATACAATTACAGCAAACTCCGCATAACTCAAATCGAACCGGACCGAAAAAACTTTCGATGTTGACCATTTTCCAGCATTTAGGACACCGTGTCTCTGTCCAAACTGCAGCGCTGAACAGATAATCAAAGAGGTAGAATTAACGTTAGTTCATCATAGCGCTATTAAACAGAAAAAGTCAATAAAAAGCACAGGTTTTGGCTGTATAACATTTTGCAGGGGGCGGGGGAAACAATACGGACGTCCACCAGTTAGTGAACGAGCTGCAACTGGATGCAGAACAACATAATTATACGGTTCCTCAAATTCCCAAACACTCAAGTGGAAAAATATTACCGTGCATAGGCCCTGAAGTGACCAAAACTCACAAAGTGACCAAGTAGCCAATCAGCAAAAATGGTCAGTGGGAGCTTAAAAATTCCCTAAATCACCTAGGCAAAGTCCTGTCTGCGTAATGCGTGATGCGTTTTCGCACGATAACGATCACGTTCGAATGAATACGTATCACGCGCATCACGGACTGTGTATTACGTACACACGGAAAACGCTTCCACGTGTGTAAACATAAACTGTTGCATATGCATTTCGCATGATGGATTACGCATTACATGGAATTCTATGTTAAATCACTGAAGGATTTCACGAGCAACTTTCCCTTTTCTTATGATCCAGAAAGCATAACTGTAAGGCCCTGCAGCACGAAATCCAGTAGAAGCTTGAAATTATAAAAAAAAATAAAAATCGACACGTCTCAAGTAATTAGTGGGTAAAAAAACAAAACTACTGTTAACATACCAGCTAGAATTGCCGGGTCAAGAAGACTAGTTTTCTCCGGCTCTCTATGTAAAGTTTGTCCATCGGTGTCGCCGGATACATTATCTATTTCGTTGCTTATATCGTCGCCAAACTTATCTTCTCCTTCATTGGCCGGTAGGTCAGGTATCGTATTGTCCGCATGGACTGGTTTGTCCTGAAAAGTACAGCAAATGGTACATCCAGAATGTGCAGGAACTAGTGGATAACACTGTATATTACTAATTGATTTAATATTAAGAAGACGTAACTCAGTACAGTCCAACCTCGTTAAACCGGACTAATTGGGGGGTGGGTGGTCCGGTTTAGCCGATTCATCCGATATGCCTATATATGGTCTAATATAATACAGGAATAATCACCTTAATAAGGCCTATCTACATTGCACTATATACTATACTGTATATTACTTTAAAATAATTAACCTGTGAGGATAAAGAAATTATTGTACAATTGGTAGGCCGTGTTATGTTTAGCGCTCGGGCTCGGATGGAAATCGGTCAGTTTCCTTTACCACGGATGACGTCCGTCTTATCCGGTATCCAGGCTAATGGGGTCCGGTTTAACGAGGGTCGACTGTATTTGCACATTGTTCAATATTCAGGACAGACCATCAATACACAGCTGCATCAACCATCATTACACATTCCTGATGTGTAAAAGACACTATTTCTTGACATCTTAGCAGTACATGTTTCAATAAGTAAATTTACAGTTGTTCATTCAAGTTATAAATGCACTAAAAAGGGCGGAAATACAATATTGCTCTTAGAAGCTCTTCCTTAACAGTTTTACATAATTTCCACCAAAACACAAAAATAGAACTGCATTCCCACATAAATAATTTTGTCATTATAAATGCAAAATTTAATATGTTAATCACATTAAATTTTAACACTATATAGAAAATAATTGTAGCAATAATCAACAATTATCGCAAGAAAATTAGAAGTGAAATAAGCAAAGTAACTGAAGCAAATAAGGAAATGAAAAAAGAGAGCTTTCAACATCCTAAAAAATTTATTACAAACTCATCATCATCATCATCATTATCATTTGCATGCTTTACTTTCTACAACCTGGCACGCTCCACCTGTTGATGCCAACACCCCTATCTCCCGCCACCGCCCACGATACAACATCCCTCAAATCTAGTAATTTGCTAAATCTTTTTGCAGTAAATCTATATACTTCAGTAGCTGACCCCCCTCCGCCCTCTCTCGTTTTTGTCGTTTCAAGAGTTTTACGTAATACTAAAAAGAGGGACTCTTGAGGTAATCTTAGTGCATGCCCAATGCAATGTGATCTTCTTACTTGGATTTGTTTACTCCAAGGATTCTTCTTGATCACACACAGATCATCATTGCATATTCTATCAGGTCATTTAATTCCTAATAATTTTCTGTAGTGACGTCTTTGAAAAGCATCAATTTCCTCTTTCTGTTTAACTCTTATTGTCCATAGCTCAGCACTGTATAAAAATACAGGTTCAACTAAAGTTGAAAGAATCGGGACTTTTGGTTTATAGACCAAATGATTATAAATTGACGATTATTTATAAATTATCGGGCCTAATGATTAACGTAAAAATGATCATTGGTAAGAAATGATTAAACTAACACATTTAGGCTTCTAGTGCTCAAACACGAATCACTGGAGTGAATTATTATTCCAGCCATGAGAAAATTAGCATTCACATCAGCCACTACGCACCCCTCCCTGTTGCTAACTGCTTAGTTGTACAGCATTAATTCAAAACTACTAAAGGCACAATTTAAAATTAAAACTTCCTAGTCAGGGCGTCTCCACGTGTGAATAAATGCCCAAATGGTTGTACGAACAAACTATAAATGGTGTTGTGTAAAAAGCTTAAAAATGCACGACGGAAATTGCTTCTCAACCTATGTTTACATTTACATTTAAAATTTATCAATTGCAGATATTAATTAAAATATTTTTTATCATTTTTCCTTCATCTTGAATAGCATTTACCATTATCAACACTGATGCTGTGATGCTACCATTAAGTCCTAATCACTATCATAATTACTTTCCACCGATACCTACCTTTTTCGGTGGCAAGACTATTTCTGTGACTGATGCCTTTTCCGTAGTCTTTATCTCTGGTGCTTCCGTTTCCGGGTTTTCCCATATTTTTACCACATTTGGATCAATGAAACCTGGCGGTTCTGTAAAAAACAAAAAACGACATTCTAGAGGATGCGGCTACGGTTAATACTACTTTATTATTTCTGTTCACTTACAACCTAACCTTATAATTCCTAACCCACTTGAGCAATCCCTTTATCCCATCCGGCTGTCTAGACCCGTTCAGGCGGAGATACGGAAAAGCTACCCTCCGCACACATAGTACGTCAGTTGAGTGTTCTACTGGTTATACAATATATCACTCATTAAATTCATAGAGAATAAACTACAACTCAGTAGAGCGCTGTCAGGCTTTTTCTTTAGTATACCATGTGACCCAAAAAAGACTTTAAAAAGGCAGTGTGTTGAAGAAAGCGGGATCTGTAATAAGCGTCACATTACACACTCAGGAGTCAAACAGGGCTAGACAAAGTCTTCAGTAAGTTAAGTAAAATTTAATAGTAGACAACTGTTAATTATTTAACACTCGTATAATCAAAAATGGGGAGACCTTATCGGCTGCTATACCCCGAAGACTTACGATTTACACGCATCTTGCGTTTCGGTACCATAAAATAGCAAGGCACGAGAATCTACACAGTTTAACTCAGTGTAACGTATAATCCGAAAGTCTTTATAGAATTTTCGGTACTAAAAATTATGATTTGAAGTATTAAACAGTAATTTAAATGAACATTTTCAAAGGAAATTTTGAGTAAGAAACTGAACGGTGATGCTACAGCAGCATGGATTATAGACAGGTTTAACTACTGAACGGTGATGCTACAGCAGCATAGATTATAGACAGGTTTAACTACTGAACGGTGATGCTACAGCAGCATGGATTATAGACAGGTTTAACTACTGAACGGTGATGCTACAGCAGCATAGATTATAGACAGGTTTAACTACTGAACGGTGATGCTACAGCAGCATGGATTATAGACAGGTTTAACTACTGAACGGTGATGCTACAGCAGCATGGATTATAGACCTGGTTTAACTGCAAAAACTGAAAACATAACTACCACACGGGAGGCACATTTAAGTGAAAATGTCTGTTTCAGGGCGCCCCCTTCTGAGAGAAACCGGTATAGCAACTTTCAATAAAAGACCGGGACAAGTATGCGGGGATTAAACTAATAATAAGAAATACATGAACCATTAAAAGAATTTTATTACATAATATGGGGTTAGCACACAATAGGGAGTCGGTGAAACACTTGTCACATATAAGCTTGTGCTAATTCATTGTGCAGCACAATCGGCATTGTCGAGTACAATACATAAAACTCTAAATGAAACTGTGTCCAATGCATATGAAATCACAAACTGGCTGCTGCCACGTCGGCATATTAATTTTGATTCTAGTTGGGAGAAGTATTGTCAACAAGAGCCCTTCCGGGGCAAGCATGCCGGCCGTTGCCCCTCCAAACTCTCCACAGGGGAAAATTTAAAATATTCTGTTCCGACCTTGGTATACATGTATAGGTATAGGCATTGAAATCGTATGACACGTTCAATTTCACGAAGAAATGGCGAGGAAGTAAAACTTTGAATTTTTAGGGCTACTCCCAAAGTCTTCCTAAAGAAGGGAAAGGGTCGTTCCCAGTCCTCACATCTCCCAGCCCTCAGATCTGACTGTACATTACAAAGCCTTGTCAATTTTTATGTAGAGTGTACAACAAGAACAACAACAATGCGAGTAAGTACCGTATCTGTCGCCAGAGCAAAAATACACGTTTGTCTAAGGGGGTCATTCCATGACAATTCAACGAGTGGCCTACTCACGACCATCTCGGATTTTCGTGAAACTTGGCGTGGTTATTGGGCCTTATGAGAATAGTTTATGTTCAAAATTTTAGGTCGATCGGTCAACTCATTAAAAAGTTATGAAATTTTGGGCTAAAATAACGTCCCATTTTGGGATGCTTTCGTGTTTGTGGTGTCTATGCAACTAGAATGGTTTTCGAGCATAAGCGATGAAATGCCACTGTAGCTAAATATTGCTAACTATTATTTAAAGGCAGGCGTCGAAATTAGGGCTCCTTAAATTTTAAGAGACAGAGTCGGAGTGACGAGTTTCAATGTACCGACTCCTCAGCCCTGGTTGAAACCCGCAAATTTAGAAAAAGTTTTATTGCAAATTTTCTGCGCTCCTCTTCTTCATTAGCTTAGCGATAATTTCATGTACGTATTGCGCAGTGACCATGTGAGTATATGTATGTTGACCTCTTTTATCAAGGGAAGCCATCGATCAGTCTGATCATAAAGCAATGTTGTTTGTTCAATCAGTTCAACCACAGTGACCATGTGAGTGAAGCCATCGATCAGTCTGATCATAAAGCAATGTTGTTTGTTCAATCAGTTCAACCACAGTGACCATGTGAGTATATGTATGTTGACCTCTTTTATCAAGGGAAGCCATCGATCAGTCTGATCATAAAGCAATGTTGTTTGTTCAATGAGTGTTCAACCACTGTGCCAGCCTAACACCCGGTTCACGTTAAGGCAAAAGTTCGTGCTTATTCAAATGCTAAACGATTTAAAATCGTCCCCCGAAAGCTTCGACTTCATCAAGTTTCCAGCCTCTCGGTTTCACGAATCCGCTAATCTCAGTTCATACCCCCGGGGGAAATTTTCCGTCTGGATGCTGGGATAAAACAGAACCGGGCATACTTTCGGATGCAATTTATTTTTCTGTTTAGTCTAGCATGCATTTACTTTTCACTTGAACACGTCAAACGCACGGGGATCTCTATGACTGCAAACACTATGTTCTGCACGTACGAATTACTCCGCTTAGAAGAAAGAAGCAGATTGGTTTTCCACAATTCCAAGATTTCACCAACGTGAAAAGGAGATTTTCTGCACAATCCTGACAAATTTCACTGACTTATAGAGTATTACGGACACGTCATGCGAGTTATGAATAAGGTTGTCAGAAGCCAATGCTACAGGGAGTTTATTTATCGTTAACTCGAAGCCACGCGATAGATAAGGCACGGTTTCGATAAGCTGCTGTTAATTTAATTAAAGGAAAACAACAGGATTTCTTCGTAACCTAGCAAGTAAGTAAGTAAAAAATTTATTTGTCTCTGAATGTTACAAAATAAACATAAACAAAAACTAAAACAAAGACGGAAAAGAGGCGGGGTGGTGAAAAGACCAAGGGTCACCAAGTCAACCACCCCTATCCAAACTGAAGAAAATTAAGTGACCTGTTAAGTAAGGTGTGAACTTATGAAAATAATCAGCAACTTAACAAAATAAATAGCATTTTCAGTATGACAAAAAGGATACATTTTAACACCTTATAACAATGGCAAAGTGTTTCTGATAATTAAATTCCCTTGTTAATAAGACCCCTATTGTATGATAATTACTGATTATTACCCTAATATTATATTATTACCCTGATTATTACTGATTAATTGTATTGTTTTGTCTAGATTTAGGTATCTAACTTCATTATTTTTTGTTTTCACTACTTTTTTTATAATTTGTATCATTTATACTGTTTTTATTATTATTTTTTCTTTTGTTTTTTGTTTTTGTTATCTGCAGCATCACCGTTAATTTTTAATATACTAATCTATTTACAAGAAAGGGCAGGAGACTAGATGACCCTATGGTCCTTCCCTGCCCTGCTCCACGATAATAATTACGTAATATTTAAAAAAAATTTTTATGTCAAACTAATTGGAGAAAATAAAATGTTCTATGTTGTAAATAATAGGAAATAACGGCAGCCCACCTAGTCATGACATTACAATTGAATATAATTTTCAACAGCACGAACATTGCGTAGGCCCTGTTGCACATGTTTGCAAAAGCGAAATTTCAAGTACAGTGCTACTGTAACATTCAGTGAGATATACAAAAACTTGGCAAATTTAAGTTTAAAATTTAAATTTCAAGTTTACCGCCATGATCTCTCGTATGTGTGCACTAGGTCACAACTGAACTGAGAGGTACAGTAACTGTTTTTTGTGCAACATATTTCCAAGACGCAGGTACTATATCCATCCAACCAGAGAATGGGGAATTGCATGTAACAAGGTGCAAACGTGAAATTAAACCTTCAGTGGTAATAATTTTTCACACAAGCCATTATTAACAAACAATTCCATTCTCTTTCAATATTTTATACATTACATTATTTTGAACATTAGTTAAAAATGGGGTCTTGTCCCCCTATAAGCACGAAATGCTATATAATTTGCAATAATGTAATGAAATGACGTGCACATTTCAAATAATTTGCTTAAAACTGACCATATCAACTGTTGATTTTTCCTTTAATTTCTTCTATAGGTTTTACACATCAAATGTAGACATAGGAATTTCGAATGTGTTTTGGTAACTCAAATGTGACTTAGGTAAGTCAAATGTAGATGCATTACTTTGAATAAATCCGTTATTAACTTATTTAAGTGCAAATTACAAAAAGATAAACCAAAGATAGTCATCACCTCTTTCAGAACTTTGAAAAATGTTTACCCTCAAAATAAATTATTTGATAAACCATAACGTCGGTAGAAAAGAATAAATTGGTTCCCACTTCCCAATGAACAGTGAATCACTAATTACGCTCAAGATTTCTTGAAAACCATTGTTAACACATTTGAACTACCTAAGTCTACATTTGAGTTACCAAGACACATTTGAATTGCCTAAATCTACATTTGAGTTAATGCAGGTCTACATTTGACGTGTAAAACCTACACTTCCTACAGCTATGACAAACTTGTCCGGCATAGAGAAAATCTGTACTATTTTGCTACAATTTTTAAAAAATTTCAATCGTGCAAAGTTTGAAATTCGTGCAATTTTGTTTCAAATTAGAATCCTGTGCCAGGCACTCAACATTCCTGCGTGGCACTGGCGCAGAACTAATAACACAGCATCGAACATTCTGCTTCAATTTGCCATCTAAAGCATACGTAATAAATTTCCCCCCTGTAACAGCATTAGCTCATGAAACTACTCTGGTTCGTGGACTCATAAATTTAATACTGAATGCTTCACTCTGTGTCGATCTAGTTAAAGCTCAATAATACAAGACAATCTTGCTGCGCCAAATTGCATTTAATAACCGAATATGGCTGAACGGGGTAGCCAGTTCTCGAAAACTGCACAATGTTTTGCAATTAATAATTTATTATTCCCTGAATTGGGGGTTATTGAGAAAGGCTGCTTTTGCGAGCGCGTCTGATTGTCAACTTGTTCTACTACCATGTCGTGACAGCAAAAAACTGATGTAGAAGAACAATTGCTGAGAATTTAGAATTGTGTTTAAAGCACAAGAAAACCCTTCACTTACATAAAAGCTTAAAAAATTCAACTTGAAATTTTATACCACTTATATACTGCCCTTTTGCATGTTAGACTTGCGTCGGCAATAACGCTGTATGAAACATGTAAATTTAAACTCGCGTGATGACCGTTAGGCGCAGCCATTTTAATCTTAGGTGGTTTGAAACAATTTTAGATAACATTGCACGAAGTATGAAAAAATAATCAGAGCATTTGTAGCACACATGTTAATAGCAAAGTAAAATTTTGAATTACTTGCATGAAAAATTTTTGTGACATAGTTTAACATTTCGTTTTCTTCCCCTGTTTCACGTTGTGCGTATATGACGTCATGTAATGGCGCTGTCGGAACAGTATTGCGGGAGATTTAAACGAAAACAAACAAAAATTCCTTTTAAGGCGATATGCGCATAAAATTCCTATAAAGTGATATAATTTTTAAGGTGATTTTTCTGAAACCCACTTCATCTACCCCTTTTCTTGTCCCTTAAGTCTGCTACAAAGATCAAAGCAAAAATGTAAATGCAGAACATGGAAATAATGCAGGTCTGACAAGCAGTGCCAGTTTCAAAACGTTTGTGACAAGCTGACAGCGCCGTCTAGTAAACAAAGATTGACGTTTGTGACAAGCTGACAGTGCCATCTAGTAACCAAAGATTGACGTTTGTGACAAGCTGACAGTGCCATCTAGTAACCAAAGATTGACGTTTGTGACAAGCTGACAGCGCCATCTAGTAATCAAAGATTGACTGACAAAAACAACAAATAATAATCTTAAATAATACGTACCATCTCCGCTGTGATCAAGTTCGTCATCTAAACAAAAGAGAAGAATAATAAATAAATAACAATAAATATGAATTCAGTACAGACAGTACACAAGAGTGATAATTGCAGGATATTGAAGATAATATTATGAGGCTCTGCAAGCCCTTTGTAGTTACTAAAATGATTTTAAGAATTTACGAATGATTTACTTTTCATGTTGTCTGTATTTAATGACCTTCAAACTAAGATACGTATTTTGCTAATATAATTTCACACCTCTATACATATATCATCAACTATAATTTTCACACTATGCTAAAACTAGGTAGTTATGTCAGACTTGCAATACGACACACGTTTATACCATACCTAACATATTTAATGGTTATGATGGCTACATTACTACTATCAATTATATTTAAATGTTCTATACAATTATAGTTATTAATAAAAGTATAATGTATAATTTAATCTCTTCTCCCCTACTTAAATTTGGGTACACATATGTGTATATCATTGTATATATCATTGTATACACAAGTAAGCAATATGGTGCATTGTTATACAAGTAAGTGGTACATTGACAGATGATCACATAATTCATATTCGTAACTATTTAAAAAAAAAATTCACTCTTAAAGGCTCACTCAAAGTCGTAATTACATATTATGTTTTCCTTTCTCAACTTTCAGGTTTATTGCTCTTATACCATTGCTATTATTACATCATTTACTTCATCCTTATTTACATTAAGCTATCTACAGAAGCATGCATAACTATAATCATTTTTTCATTTAAGTAAGGTGAGTGTGTTAATGACCGTATGGTCGTACACTCACCTCGCACTACTCAAATTATTACATCATTTACTTCATCCTTATTTACATTAAGCTATCTACAGAAGCATGCATAACTATAATCATTTTTTCATTTAAGTAAGGTGAGTGTGTTAATGACCGTATGATCGTACACTCACCTCGCACTACTCAAATTATTACATCATTTACTTCATCCTTATTTACATTAAGTTATCTACAGAAGCATGCATAACTATAATCATTTTTTCATTTAAGTAAGGTGAGTGTGTTAATGACCGTATGGTCGTACACTCACCTCGCACTACTCAAATTATTACATCATTTACTTCATCCTTATTTACATTAAGTTATCTACAGAAGCATGCATAACTATAATCATTTTTTCATTTAAGTAAGGTGAGTGTGTTAATGACCGTGTGGTCGTATACTCACCTCGCACTACTGAAATTATTACATCATTTACTTCATCCTTATTTACATTAAGTTATCTACAGAAGCATGCATAACTATAATCATTTTTTCATTTAAGTAAGGTGAGTGTGTTAATGACCGTATGGTCGTACACTCACCTCGCACTACTCAAATTATTTTATTTAAAGTTTATTAATGTGTTTGATATTGTATTTTTTGATGTGTGAAATAAAATTCATAGTTCATAACATTCTTAACCTTTATCTAATGTACAAAAGGTTTACCATTAGCAAAATTTCTATTTTTAGTTTAAATTCATAAGGAAATCACGAAATACATATCTTCATATACATACACACACACGCATATATATATATATATATATATATATAGTAACAAAAAGAGACACACAGCAGTTCTATTTCAACAACATTAATTTAATTTAGATGTTTAGCTTTCCATACACGGTGTGTTCATCAGATCAAAGAAGTTGACAGAGGGATATATTGTGACAGGCCCATTTATGAATATATATACTTTTCACGTATTTTACTATATGAAGTTTATTATTGTAAGAAAAACTTGAAAGTGAAATTTTGCTGGCTGTTGGCTGTCATTTATTGAGATTCTCCTTTTCATATTTCATTCAATATTATTAGAGTGAAACCAGAGTAAACAAATGTAAATAATGCACCCAGAGCGCACTATTTACACACACGGTGCATTATTTACATTCGTTTTCTCTGATGACATAAGACATAAGAACTTTATTTCACACACAAACCACGATTTACAGCACGTAGTCAGTTGAAGAATAAAAATTTAAATAGTGTGGGTAAAGGGAACGACCATACGTCCCCCCCATACTCTTTTGCTCCCATATATGAAATGAAATACATATTTTTAATCAGCATTGCAGACTATAATGAAGTTACTTTTACTAGACAATAAAATGGCGTTGTTTTTTAAATTGTAGTTCTTTTTCTCAGTTACTGCTTTAATTAAATGTTAGATAACATAGAACCTAAATTACAAACAGTGAATAAAATAATTATACGAATTTGTAAAACAGGGAACTTGCGAATTGCCTTGAATGAAGAAGAAGAAAAATTACATCACATATGTTTGATTCCAAGACATAAAAAGACAACAATTTTTAAATGAAATATTATCAAAAACAACACAAAATATCATCCAATTTTGCTGACTTTGAGATTAACAATTTAAATTAATAATAGTAAGTTCATTTTGATTAATACCAGTATTCATTTTCGGAACTTTTATTACGAGTGTGGATTTAGACGATTAAAATAATTAGTTAAAAAAAAACAAAAAAACAAATATAGTTTCACTCTAATGATGTTGAATGAAATACGCAAACAGAAGATCTCAGAAGATGACAGCCAGCAGAATTTCACTTTCACGTGTTTCTTACAATAATAACCTTTACATAATAAAATACGTGACATCATCATCATCATCTCCGTCATCGTCATCGTCATCGTTGTCGTAATCATCATTAATTTCAGTAACATCAAGAGCAAGAACACATGCCTCACTACGCTAATGTAAAATAGTCGTCTATCAACATCGCTCTACTTTAACTACAAATCCGTAAAACTTAAACATAGAATAACGAGATTTCTTTCAGAAGCAAATAAAATTAGTAACTTGAAACAATATGAAACAAAAAACTCCCGGGGAAAGAAAGAAAACTACCCTTTCCACTACATTTTATTGTACTTCACCATATATAAGAGTCAGAAGCAGATTTCAGTATGAGAAAAACCAGTTTAGTTGCAAAGTTGGCAGGCAAATTCACTCATAAATCAAACTAAAACGAAGTCGATTTCAAATTAAAGAAAAAATCCAAACACATCCAGCAACTGCACGAAGCAACCAGATGGAAAATTATTTGCTAAGCAAATATGCTAACGCGCTGTAAAATCGGGGAGGCAAAGACGATTTTAATTAAAAATTTAATTAGAGAGGAAAGACTAAATAAAAGAAAAGTGAGGCGGTGTGTACCGAAACACTTCAGAGACTAAGAACGTCTTAAGAATATTCAGAACTCTTGTAAAAATAATCCTCAGAACTCCTGTAAAAACAATCCTATAAGCATCATTCATTGAACTCCAACACCGGCTCATAGCAAAAGCTTTCCTATACTTTTACGAACGTAAAGATGACTAAAGCAACTCAAAAAATGAATTATTTGTCCACGGAAACACATCCATCATTTTTAAATTCTTGTTATGGCAAATGAAAAAGATTAACCTAGGCTGGCAGCAACGCTACGGTTTATAGAATGCTTGGATAACATTAAACAATCTTCTCTGGGAGCGAAGTGATGCAATATACCTCTTAACCGGTTGCAATTTCAGGAATTAAGAGAGAGGATTTGACAGAAATCGGGCAGTCAGTTTCCAGAAGGCAACATTATCTTCTGAATGCAGAAAAATCAAAAGCTTTGAGCTTTGCTACTTCACAAATAAAACTGTAGCATGATAATAGTTTAGCAATTTGAAACTCCCCTTATTGAGATTTCGAAGAAAGATTGGCGATTTGATCCTGATGTTTCGTATCAAGAACAATCTCACTAAACTACAGCCTGGTCGTTATTTTGCTAATATTCTACCAGGTGATGGATTATAAAGTTATTAAACGCAGATGCAGAAACAGGAATGGATTTATGTTCAGGACTGTCAATGATTGGAATTCATTAAACACAAAGGTATGGTGTGCCACTAATGCTTCACACCTTAAGTCATGACTGGATCAGTATTGGAAAGCCATCTTGAAATGCATCACGACCCATTTCAGTCTGAATGGATCCACTGGATCAGTATTGGAAAGCCATCCTGAAATGCATCAGGACCCATTTCAATCTGAATGGACCCCACTGGATCAGTATTGGAAAGCCATCCTGAAATGTATCACACGACCCATTTCAGTCTGAATGGACCCACTGGATCAGTATTGGAAAGCCATCTTGAAATGTATCACGACCCATTTCAGTCTGAATGGACCCACTGGATCAGTATTGGAAAGCCATCCTAAAATATATCACGACCCATTTCAGTCTAAATGGACCCACTGGAGTCTGAATGGACCCACTGGATCAGTATTGGAAAGCCATCCTAAAATATATCACGACCCATTTCAGTCTGAATGGACCCACTGGATCAGTATTGGAAAGCCATCCTGAAATGTATCACGACCCATTTCAGTCTGAATGGACCCACTGGATCAGTATTGGAAAGCCATCCTAAAATATATCACGACCCATTTCAGTCTAAATGGACCCACTGGAGTCTGAATGGACCCACTGGATCAGTATTGGAAAGCCATCCTAAAATATATCACGACCCATTTCAGTCTGAATGGACCCACTGGATCAGTATTGGAAAGCCATCCTGAAATGTATCACGACCCATTTCAGTCTGAATGGACCCACTGGATCAGTATTGGAAAGCCATCCTAAAATATATCACGACCCATTTCAGTCTAAATGGACCCACTGGAGTCTGAATGGACCCACTGGATCAGTATTGGAAAGCCATCCTAAAATATATCACGACCCATTTCAGTCTGAATGGACCCACTGGATCAGTATTGGAAAGCCATCCTGAAATGTATCACGACCCATTTCAGTCTGAATGGACCCCACTGGATCAGTACTGGAAAGCCATCCTGAAATGTATCACACGACCCATTTCAGTCTGAATGGACTCACTGGATCTGTATTGGAA
>JAQGDQ010000570.1:0-138574 GCA_030141605.1 Tubiluchus corallicola
CTCTCTTTCTTTCTCTTTCTCTCTTTCTCTTTCTCCATTTCTCTCCCTTACTCTCTCCCTTCTCTCTCTCTCTCTCTCTCTCTCTCTCTCTCTCTCTCTCTCTCTCTCTCTCTCTCTCTCTTTCTCTCTCTCTCACTCTTTGTTTCTCTCTCACTCTCTTTCTCTCTCTGCCTCTTTCTCTCTCTCTCTTTCTCTCTCACTCTTTGTTTCTCTCTCTCTCTCTCTTTCTCTCTCTCTCTCTCTCTCTCTCTCTCTCTCTGTCTGTCTGTCTGTCTGTCTGTCTGTCTCTCTCTCTCTCTCACTCTTTGTTTCTCTCTCTCACTCTCTCTCTCTCTGTTTCTCTCTCACACACACTCTCTCTTTGCTCTTTCTCTCTCTCTCTCTCTCTCTCTCGCTCTCTCTCTCTCTCTCTCTCTCTCTCTCTCTCTCTCTCTCTCTCTCTCTCTCTCTCTCTCTCTCTCTCTCTCTCTCTCTCTCTCTCTCTCTCTCTCTCTCTCTCTCTCTCTCTCTCTCTCTCTCTCTCTCTCTCTCTCTCTCTCTCTCTCTCTCTCTCTCTCTCTCTCTCTCTCACCTAGCTCGTCCTATAACTTATATTCAATGCACAGCTTGAGGCACAGATCAATTATCTTCAAGTTTTTCAGACTGCAACGTTCTCCAAGTTTCTCTAATTGGACGCACGCCGTGATCTTGTCAGATAAATGTAATCCCCGGGAATAAATTCCAATCGTAGCAACTTATTAACCAATAATTACTGCCTTGAATGAAGTCATTAAGATTCAGAGACCTTTTCTAAAACGCATATCTAATACAGGGTGTGGGCGGTGTTAAAAACGAAAAGAAGACCGGGCGACGATTGTTTAGACTCAATCTCATTTTAATTTACTGTCCAAAATATACGTTTTCTTGCGTATAAAAGTTAGCAGTTGTTTCTTATATTTAAATAATTAGCTTAGAAAGTTAATTAACGGTAACCGAACACAGCTATTGCTTACGTCAGAAACTAACCACAGTTTGTGCAATGGTAGGCGTCTTCCCTTGCGCGTCAAGCCGTTTGCGTAAGTGTTACTGTTTAAATGCGTGATGTCATGAAAATGGGCTCTACATCATATGACGTCAGAAACTAACACAGCAGTTCATGATCGTGGTTATCACGGCACCTCTTTCTATTTGTCGGCCACGCGAATGTGACAAAAAGGCGCCGCTGCCAATCTTAGTAGATTAGCTTTGAAAGTTTAACGAAATTTAAGTATCCGAGGTAATTATTATTTAATCTAAGCTTTGATTTAAAATAAGCTATTGTAATTTTCAGTATTTTAGAGCATTCTTTATTCTGAACTAATGTTGACACAATCATCCATTTTTCTTTTAAATTATAATAGACGCCGTTTATTAAAATTGAAATCAGTCATCTATTTTTAGCTTCCTGTTGTTAGCTAACTTACCCTTCCAGTAGGTTGTGCTTGCCGGAATCACTAGACTAACCATTTCTTGAACACGGTCTACCTCCCACTTCAACAAATTCCTCGAGCTGGGGTCATTTGACTAACTGTCTCTTGGACGTGGCCTGCCCTACCTTCTAACAAATTGCACTTGCTGGAATCACTTGACTAACCATTCATTGAACGTGGCCTCCTTCTTCCTCTAACAAATTGCATTTGCTGGAATCACTTGTCTAACAATTTCTTGGTCGTGGCTTACCTTACTCTTGAAAATATTGTGCTTATCAGAAGCATATAATTAACCATTTATTGAATGTGAATTCCCTCCCCCTCTAACAAATTGCATTTGCTGGAATCACTTGTCCAACAATTTCTTTTTTAACTGGCCAGGGGAATTTTAATAGCTTTTTGTATAGACTTAATATGTGTGATACTTGTTTATGTCCATGTAGAGAAGAAGGGCAAACTCCTCGGCACATTTTACTCAGATGCAATAAAGTAGATAATACAAAAAGAATGCGTTTCATAGAAATAGCTGATGCCAATTATGCAGGTAATATTATGCTTCAATGTGATCAAAATTTAATAATGTCTTTACTAACCTGGTCAGAGATTGTTTTATAATAAATAACTGCTAATTTAGGCCCGCTCGAGTATACAAAAATAATGTATGTGTATAATGTTCAGTCATGTGTATAATGCTTATGAATAATTTGAAATTAAATCTAATTTAGGTATTATATCTTATCTGTTGTACATAGTGTGAAACTGCAAATATTTAAAGGATTTGTTATATGAAAATGTAAATTGTTCATCTGAACCTGCAAAAAAGAGCCACCTTTTGTATATATGTTCCTTTTTGAATAAAGATTTATTATTATTATTATTATTATTATTATTATTATTATTATTATTATTATTATTATTATATTATTATAATTATTATTATTATATTATATATATTATATTATATTATATTATTATATTATATTATTATTATTATTATTATTATTATTATTATTATTATTATTATTATTATTATTATTATTATTATTATTATTATTATATAAATTATTATAACAATTGTAACCATTTCTTAGACCTGGTGTATTTTCCCCTTTTAACAAATTGTTCTGACCGGAATCACTTGACTAACCATTCTTTGGGGGAGATTCAGCTCTTCCTCCACTAAATCGTGCCTGCTGGAATCACAAAACTAACCGATTCGTCGACGGCGCCTCAGTCAAGCTTGTGCCGTGAAAAAAACCAGAATCACGCTGTCGCGTTTCACCAAGAAGCCTGTGAGTGACTTTCAAGCTTCGCGAATTACCCACCCTTTGTGACAAATTGTTCTCAAATGAAGCTCATTACGTCACGCGTCACGTGACAGTGGTCGCGTTTAACGAGCTGTTTGTGTGTTGAGTGTTGCTATGCGAGATTAAGAAGCTGAATAGAGCGTATAGCGGTAATAAACAGCACTCATCAGAGACGTGTAATACATCTCAGAGGCACTGTACCGTATGAAATGTAACTAGTCCTTGCTTAAATGGAGGATAACGCAATTAATGTACGTTTACTGCATGGAACTCGAAGCAAATTCGTGAAAAGCTCAAGGCAATGATGACAATTTTTGGCTGCTGCGATGTTTAAATTGCATGTGAGCCACAAAATTGTTGTTATTGTTGTGCTTTGGGAATTTCTCAATCTTGCTTTTGGTACTGAAACACACCATCTCACCATATCTCACTTTAGCAAAGGCTGCAGTAGTAGTGGTAGTGGTAGTGGTAGAGGTAGTGGTAGAGGTACAGGTAGTGGTAGTGGTAGTGGTAGTGGTAGTGGTAGTTGTAGTAGTAGAGGTAGTGGTAGTGGTAGTGGTAGTAGTAGTGGTAGTGGTAGTGGTAGTGGTTGTGGTAGTGGTAGTGGTTGTCGCAGTGGTAGAGGTAGAGGTAGTGATAGTGATAGAGGTAAAAATAGTGGTATTGGTATTGGTAGTAGTGTTGTGGTACTGGTATTGGTAGTGGTAGTGGTAGTAGTAGTAATAGTAGTAGTAGTTTATTGGCCACAAAATTAATATTTACAATCTTTGACAAGGATAGCAGAATTGAAATATTTCATAGTCCAAAATTTTCTCCTTTTCAGAAAACAGCAACATTATACAAAGGTAAAAAAAATGATCACAATAACAAATTTTCATTCAGCGTCAGCGAAAAAAGATATGAAGCTATGATAATGACTGAGCTGAAACTAGAAGATGATTTACCAATGTTCACAAAAACAAGGTAAATGAGCTTACAGAATTTTACAGAATTATAACGCATCACTATGGTACTTGCAAAAATGAGTGTTTTCTTACTCATAAGCTTTTCTTCTTCTTCTTCCCAGCTTTTCCCTATGCGGGGTCGCCGTTGTGAATAAGTTTTCTCCATGCATTCCTGTTGTTGACCATCTCTTCATTTATGTTATTCTCTCTAAGGTCGCCGTTTATGCATTCAAACCATCTCAGCTTGGGTCGTTCTCTTTTTCTATTTCCCAGCACTTCCATTTCCATGGCCTCCCTTCCCACGTGATCTTCCCCGACTCTCCTTCTCAGGTGCCCATACCATCGCAATCTTGCCTCTTGTATCTTTTTCGAGGCTTCCACTACTTTCACTGTTCCTCTAATATTACTATTCCTGATTTTATCCCTTCTTGTTACTCCCACCATCCATCTCAATTTCCTCATCTCCTGTCAGGAATATTTAAGAAGTGTTAGCTATCTTATCTTTTAAATAATTTTAAATAAGCTTTTAAAATGTTAAAACAAATCTCAGTTGCCAAATTGGAATTCCTAATTGACGTTAAGGAGATAAAGTCTACGCTGCCAAATCTACTTCTAGTTTCAGCTGTTAAATGAAAGTCTATCAAAACGTGATTTTCAGTTTGGATTTCTCCCCAATTACAGAGGAACTTAGTTTATGTAACGAAGTTACTGGAACAAGTTCCTCTTTCAGGAATTTAGAACTGGAACTAGTTCATTGTAACAAAATGGAACTTGCAACTGGAACCACTTTATTGTAACAAAACAAAATTTTAGGAAACTTGAATTAGTTTACTGTAACGAAATGGAACTTGAGGAAACTGGAATTAGTTTACTGTAACGAAATGGAACTTGAGGAAACTGGAATTAGTTAATTGTAACGAAATGGAACTTGAGGAAACTGGAATTAGTTAATTGTAACGAAATGGAACTTGAGGAAACTTGAATTAGTTTACTGTAACGAAATGGAACTTGAGGAAACTGGAATTAGTTTATTGTAACGAAATGGAACTTGAGGAAACTGGAATTAGTTTATTGTAACGAAATGGAACTTGAGGAAACTTGAATTAGTATACTGTAACGAAATGGAATTTGAGGAAACTGGAATTAGTTTATTGTAACGGAATGGAACTTGGAAACAGAACCTGCTCATTGTAAATAAATGTCAAATTGAAAGAGGAACTAGTTCGTTATGACAAAGTAAAAGTTGAAACTGGAACTAGGACCTCTTGTCACAGACGACCTTGGAACTAAAATAAGTTCATTTCCGTGTTCCACCTAGAGTTAACTTTTCCTAATTTTTGCATTTTTGACATGTTTGTCCTGGATCTCTTTGATCAGGCACCTGCAAAAAGTAAAATTTTTTGTTGTCAGGAATATTTAAGAAGTGTTTAGCACGGATTATCCTGCACATAATAGAGAGAAAACAAAGAATCAAACAAGAACTGAATAAAGTTCTTTTCGTGTAAAGGAACATGAAACTGAAGCCACTTCCGTTCTAGAAGTTGCAGAAACTGGGAACTCGAATTAGTTCCTTTTGTCAGGGAAGAACTTAGAAATTAAATTAGTTCTTTTTTGCCGGAGAAAAGGAAATCGGAACTAGTTATCTAAAACTGAGCGACTTTTAAATGTATTAAAATTAGTTGGTTTAAATTGTATTTATTACACGGAAAATAGAAATAATACATACATGAACAACTGAAATCGTTTAACCCTTTCATAACCGTTGCATCCCGTGGGATACGAGAATATTTTCTGCCTTTAAAATTAATAAAATTTTGAAACTGACAGTTATTTGATCTGTTAATAGTTATTTTGATTTAAGCCAATAAGAGTAGACTAAAAATAGTGATAAAATGGCAAACTAAAAAATCTACATAGCACAAAAAACTGTGCAAGGTACAGTACTTTAGAGACGACTTTGTACAGATCAGCATAGCACGCATACTAAATGTCTTAAATACTTTAAAAAATTATCAGCAGTTGCAAAATGAAGCACATTTTATGTTTCCATTGAATCCCAATGTATCCCGTGGGATACGGGCTATATTTAGCACACGGGCACAGGCAGAAAAAAATAATTATGTGTAAACAAGATGGACATACTGAACAAAAGTACCAAGCCAAAAAAAATTTTCTTATTAAAAAAATAATTTGGGACTGAAAGGGAATTACGAATGCGTCTCGAAAAGGAAGATTAGAAGCAAATAAACAAGTAAATAAAAAGTTGGTAAACTGTCCAGCAGAGGGAAGTACTTCCTGTAGTACTTCTACTGCAGCAGTCATACCACAATCCTGGTACAGATTATGCAAAACAAAGCATCATTGATAAATCTTTAGAGCTGATGTCAACATAGCACAATGTCTACTTTCTTCCTACCATTTCCACTAACACATCCTTCTACCCTTCCTGTGTGATCTTAACCTTTCTCCCTGTTCTTTTTTTTGTTCACTCATCCATTCTTTTTTATCGGGTTCACATGACAGTGGGCTTATACAAGCCTTTGCTTCTCTAGCCCACTGCAGTACAATTATTCTCTTATGATAACGACAGTGTATGAAACATAATAATTTAATACAGTATGATGTAATAATTTTGATGTCACTGTGCGCTTAATGTCATTATATTGTACTGAATGTGATAATAATAAACTAAAACTAAAACTAAACAGTTTGTAGAACTAATTACTAATTTTTTACGACTCCCATGAAGATGCTTTTAACGCTATAATAAAAGCTATCGGGAAATGTAATAACTCCTCGCAAAGTGCTTAGCATTGCTGTCAGAAGCAATCAATTTTTTTTCATAAAAACTGCCAGATACTGTAAACTCAAGTGCATTACGGCGCATACAAGTTAGCGAGTTTACTAGCCAAGTGACTCGCTAAGTAACTCTCCGGCGTGTTCAGACTAGACAGCAGAACTTGTTGCAAGTTACTCTCGCACAGTAAATGCGAGCTGACACTCACTTCTATTCATTGGGAGAAGTGTAGAGAGTAACTATCCAAGCTGTTCACACTAGAGAGTAAATAAACTCGCCAAAGCGTTCACACTACACAGTAAATCAACTCGCAGCAACTGTCGGAGAGATTGCAATTTCTTGCCGACAGTAACTCGCAAAGGAGCTCACACTGTTAGCAAAACACCAGGGACTTTTACCGTTTTTTTATTGTTTTCCGTTTTCTGGGAGAGAGGGAGTACAAAAAAATGAGTAATAGTGCAGAACAATTTATTTCAAGAAGGTTCTGTTATAACAACAACAACAACAACAACAAAAATAATAATAACAATAATAATAATAATAATAATAATAATAATAATAATAATAATAATAATAGTAATAGTAATAGTAATAGTAATAGTAATAATAATAATAATAATAATAATAATAATAATAATAATAATAATAATAATAATAATAATAATAATAATAATAATAATAATAATAATAATAATAATAATAATAATAATAATAATAATAATAATAATAATAATAGTAATAGTAATAGTAATAGTAATAGTAATAATAATAATAATAATAATAATAATAATAATAATAATAATAATAATAATAATAATAATAATAATAGTAATAGTAATAGTAATAGTAATAGTAATAATAATAATTCGATATCTATTTTGTTTTTCTGTTGTTAATCTATGTTGTTAACCTAATCATTATTGCTTTAGGAATTCCTTGATAGGGTAAATTGTTCTATGCTATTATTCGTTGTTTCTGTACCCCCTAGCAAAAGGTTTTGCACCACCCTGCACGTTTTTGCACGTGTTTTGACCACTATACAGTAAACATTAATTTTGTGGACCAATTTAAATACTTAAAAAAATCAAATGTATCTTTAATTTCTTTCACAACTAAGTCGCCACACAGATTGTTTCTTTTAAGACGCCATAAGCTTGAAACCTAAACACGTGATGCAAAATCACTGCGTTTAAACACGTCGCTTACAGATGGCAGCACTAGTAATCAATAATGTGAGCCGTATGCTAATGACTTGTACGTTAGTAATAAATTGTTACTCAGAAAAAAAGCTTAAAAAGCTTAAAAACAGCCATAAAAATTTAACACAATGGATATAATTTATATATTTCTAGACACGGGGAGAAATTGCTTTAAATTTCGTTTGTTTTATTTTTGTTGAACTTTCTAAAAATGCGAAGTTTAAAATTGTGTTTTTGCAACTCAGAAAAGGAAATTTTTCCAAACAGTAAATTTTCGCAACATTTCCTTTTCTGTGTTGTGAAAGTACAATTTTAGCATCACATTTTTATAAAGTTCAGCAAGAATGAAACAAAAAAAAAAAAACGTACGACTAGATTTTTCAACAAAATATTGAACATGTTTAACTTCTCCCGACTCACTATCTCTTTTCTCTCTCTCCTTCCCCTTATCTCCCTCTTTCTTTCTCTTCTCCCTCCCACTCCTCCTTGTGTGTAGAACGTGTATACATTCATTGTTATTCAGTTATTCATTGTTATTCATTGTTATTCATTTGTTATTCTGTTAAATTTATATGCTTTTTTGACCTGTATTTTTTGTTTTATTAAAGAATTTGCGCGTAATGTTTTTACTTAACTATCGTGTTGATAAACCTCGGTTTTTTCTTTTCCATTTTCACACACGATTCTGATTGTGTCTGTCAAGGACAAGAACAAATGTGGGTCGCCATGTGTTGTACGTAAGATACAAGATGTAAAAACAATTTATTTCTCTTATGTCACTTCAGTTTGTACTTAAATGATCTCCACGGCAGCAACTAAATCGCTTTTCGCGAGACGAAAATCTTTCGCCTACGTTTCCCCAAGGAATAGCGGAAATAGACTAATTTTGCTGGATTCAGAAAGTGATTACTCCACTTTACAGGTTTTCTTTAAATAATTAATTTTACTGCCGCCCACGCGTCGCATTTGAAAGAGATTAGCTCAATGAAAATTACGTCAAAAAATCCAGCTGCTCAACTTCAGAGGTGGTTCTTTTGAGGCACAATGTCAAAACATAGGCGTCACTGCATGATGAAGCCAAAGCCACAGCCTTGTAAGAAAGGTTTCAAATAGAAATATTTTAATTATGTGTCTATTTATAAGCCTGGTTACCGTAATACGTATGTTACAACAGGTTTTATTAGAGGCTGTGACATTGCCAGAGAATGAAGAGTGGAGAGAGAGAGAGAGAGAGAGAGAGAGAGAGAGAGAGAGAGAGAGAGAGAGAGAGAGAGAAAGAAAGAGAGAGAGAAAGAAAAGAGAGAGAGAGAGAGAGAGAGAGAGAGAGAGAGTGGGAGGGGGAGAGGATGATTATTATAATTATAATTCTTTATTTAAAATTTAAAATTACACACATATACAATATTTACATATATACATTGTAGAGACCTATTTGTAAGGTATTATAAACTACTGTTATTTGCAAAATTTATTATTACATATTACATATTGTTACATATTACTATTACTATTACAATATATTATATTGATAAAAGTTTAATATACTAATAGGTAATAGATCTCTCTCTCTTTTACGGTGCACCATTGATCTTCAACTTCGTCCAAAACACG
Organism: Tubiluchus corallicola; assembly: GCA_030141605.1. Lineage (NCBI taxonomy): Eukaryota > Metazoa > Priapulida > Priapulimorpha > Priapulimorphida > Tubiluchidae > Tubiluchus > Tubiluchus corallicola. Next base: position 9,307 of record JAQGDQ010000570.1, read on the forward strand.
GGCGTGTGGGACACTAGTAAAAATATTTTAAGTGGTGTATACACCTGTCCATGGTCCTATGTATGAAATACTAATTAACATCGGTCAGCCAGTATTGCTGAATTGTAACTGTGGATTTCGATTTGAGTCTGTTGAACACTTTTTGTTGCACTGCCCATTGTATTAACAAACTAGGTTTGTTATGTTTGATAAATTAAATGAAATACTTCTGCCTGAAAACCTTAATATAGCTGCCTTAGGAGCTAATGATGAATTTAACTATGTTGCTAACTGTAAAATATTCCAAAGCATACATGACTTTATAAAACCGTACTAAACGCTTCCAGTAGTTTCTATCTGATATGAAATGCATCAGTCTTAAATATTCGTTCAATAATATTTTCTAACCGTCATTTTCTACTAATGTCTAATGTAATCTTGTAGTAAAACTTGTCAGCTTATGTAGTTGTAGTCTATTCTTACTGTAAATGTTTTTATAAATAGTGTATAAAGTCTGTTTTGGTGAGGATCCTACATCATGTTGTTCAAACTGTCTGATCCAATCCTATAATAAATTATGTTTAAACTAAACTAATACTAAAACAATGTGAAGTTTTTTCGATGATTTTTGCTCTACCATCCCTTCACAGTTGGAATAAAGATGTTTAGCGTTTGAGTACTATGGAACGAGTCCTTACAACAAGTCGCATGGGGATTCTAAGTTTATTATCTCTGAAAACTGGAGGCGAGGTTCAGTTTTGTCCAAATCACTGTGCGCGCTGTATTGTAGCAACATTTATAGGGTTATAATATTCATGAGCTCGTGAATTATAAATGCCTCTGAGCGCATTGCGATATTTCCAGAACTCAGAATAAGCCATGAAACCATTGTGTGCATTCTATATGTACTAATAAATCTTTAATGATATCGAATATAATGCATAATATTTCGGTGAGCGAGCAGCGGAAATGTAAATTCATTTGTTCCAGCGTTGAATGTTTGCTATACGTAAGGGAAATGGCCAAATAGGTATGGTTCTTTCAAGTCGCGTTGAAAGACGTGTAAGAAAATCATGATGACATCTTGTTACAAAATTTATGATCGACGTCCTGTTTTATGTCTTGGTTTTAAGCGGTCCTATTCATATTGGTTTGTTGTTGTTGTTGTTGTTGTTGTTGTTGATGATGTTGATGTTGTTGGTGCTGTTGCTTTTGTCGCTGCTGCTGTTGTTGTTGTTGGTGGTGGTGGTGATGGTGGTGCTGCCGCTGTTGTTGTTGTTGTTGTTGTTGGCGGTGTTGGTGCTGTTGTTGTTGTTGGTGGTGGCGCTGCTGCTTCTGCCGCTGTTATTATTGTTGTTGGTGGTGGTGGTGCTGCTGCTGCTGCTGTTGTTGTTGTTGTTCATGTGTTGGTGCTGTTACTGTTGCTGTTGCTGTTGCTGCTGCTTCTGTCGCTGCCGCTGTTGTTGTTGTTGGTGGTGGTGGTGCTGCTGCTGTTGCTGTTGTTGCTGTTCGTGTTGTTGGTGCTGTTACTGTTGCTGTTGTTGTTGTTGTTGGTGGTGGTGCTGCTGCTGTTACCCTGCTGCTGTTGTTGTTGGTTGTTGTTGTTGTTGTTTGTTTTTGTTATTGGTGGTGGTCGTGGTGTCATCAACATTGCTGTCGTCATTGTTGTTGTTGTTGGTGGTGGTGCTGCTGCTGCTGTTGTTGCTGTTTATGTTGTTGGTTGTTGTTGTTGTTTTTGTTATTGGTGGTGGTCGTGGTGTCATCAACATTACTGTCGTCGTCGTCATTGTTGCTGTTGTTGGTGGTGGCGGGGTGGTAAATGTAATGGTGACGTGGTGGTTATTGTATGTGTTTGCTGTTGTTGCTGCCATTGGCATTGCCACTAGATCATCCAGACCCTCACTATGGGAGATCATGACTGGTTCTTGTAGTTCACCTACTCATTGATCATCTGCAAATGCCCAGTGTTGTTGTTGTTGTTGTTATGATTATTATTGCTGTAGTTGTTGTTGCTGCTGCTGTCAGTGCCGTTGCTGCTGTTTTTGTCATTTCTGCAAAGGATTAACAATCAATCAGACTTTAGCCTAAACATCGTATGCTGTTTAAAATTTTATTTATTTATTGCGCATGCGCGCGGCCGTTTATAGGGTTGCACTAACGACCATTAATGCACTAAATATAACGTTACGCTTATACATGTAAGAAAACTATGACTGACTGCTGGTTTCATTCATCCTGTGGTATCGTAACAATAATGCCTATCCTATCGTAGCAATTTGATTCGAGGAAACGAGTTTTTAGTTCGAGTTCGATTCGAACCTAAAATTACGGATGCGAATAATTCACCACTTCAACTTTTATCACTGAAACGTTTGAAACATTATGCAATCAGCACAATTAGCTGCAATTTTGGTGCAAAATTTTTAGACAAATTATTTGTGTTTTTACAAAAGAACAAAATCAAGTAATATGCACGACCTTTGTGAGACACTTTTCACTGGCGATTCGAAAATTTTTAAAACTAAATTGAAATTCGATTGGACCGAAACTTTGAAATATCGGTTTTATTTCTGTACAAAAGTCAAAAATTTTTATTCGATTCAAATCCACTTTCTTGCAGAGAATGTTCTCCTCTAGTAAAGATAAATTTGAGGACTTTATTCTTTGGTTTCCCTAAAATAGCACAGCAGTACCAGAAACCTTTGTCGTCTGTTTTTCCAGCATAAACCTTTTTCCATTGTAAATTTTATGTCGTTTCACCTGATTTATGGGCATTATTACTGGAAAAACGGAAATCGAAATAAAATTATATCTTGTTTTTGCACGCAAAACAAGCGAACGTCTGTTATTCCCGTTGGCAGCAATAAAATAATGGTATGGCCGAACACTGAATTACAGCCATTGTATTGCAAGTTCATTTCCAAGCAAAAATACCGTGGCAGTTCCAGGAATAGGGATTTCTCCTAATCGAGTGGATTTTAATGCTGAGGCTAAGATTTGCTGTTGTTTAAACTTTAGTTTCTAAATGTTGGTTTTCTTTTCGAACGACTCTTTAACTGGAATAAGAATAAAAGAACAGAATGTCGAAGTTCAATTAAATTCAATTCAAATTTTTATTTCGGCAACCAAGACCATATAAAATACAACTACAAGACTAAAATGAAATAAAATACAATGAAATAAAAATTACAAAAGAATACATACATACATACATACATACATACATACATACATACATACATACATACATACATACATACATACATACATACATACATACATACATACATACATACATACATACATACATACATACACACACACGCGCGCACGCATGCACACACACACACACACACACACACACACACACACACACACACACACACACACACACACACTCACATATATAGGGGTTAGTAAATTAAATTCTTTAAAAAAATTTAGAGGCTAATTATGTAATAATTCGTTCTATTTCACAAAAAAGTAAGACCTGACAAATCTATGTGAGTTAATAATAGCAATTATAATACTATTGCTAGTGCACAGTAGTAACCTATTTCGAACGCTATAACATGATCTTCTGCCAATATGACTAAAAGCCTCATGAGTTATGACTAAAACTGCGAAATGAAATGCACTTTAAATCTCAAAAATAATCTTAATTTTTCACTGGAAGCTTTTGTTCCTTGCTGATTTCATCTGCTGCACAGAAAAATACGATACTAACACTTACATTGTATTTTTCTTTGTGCAGTTGATGAAGTCCGCGAGGTACGAAAGCTTCTGGTGAAAAATTAAGAATATTTTTGAGACTTAAAGGGCATTTCGGCTTTTTGTTCTTTTATGGCCACGGCAAGTCTTAGAAGAACACTAACTTACTTTTAAGAAATAAGAATAAAACGAGACACTTATTGATCTGTTGGTGCTTTTTGACTTTTCGCGAAAATGGAAAGATCAGTCGACCTCTTTCAGATAAATAAGTGGCTTACAATGAAACAGTAGTTTTGATAGATTAATTTTTCTTCGTATATAAAACATACTCTCAGGTTAGCACACAGTTTATTCTCTCGATGCCCACTAAGGCGAAAGTTTCTGAAATAATATGTAATCTTTGATATTTTTACGAAGGCAGATTATGACCAACCCCCTAATGTTAATAATGGGCATGGTTGAGAAGCCCAGTAATGCAAATGTACCTGTATAAAACAGAATGCATGCCGTAATTTGACGATTCCAACCTGGCCTTTCTGTCTGTAAGGGTGAATGCTGTAGGTTTGCTGATTTTTATACAAAAAGTCTGTTCACATGTCATGGAGCTACTGGTTGTGCATTAAAGTTTAATTTACATTTGTATTCTTTTTACTTTTCTCGTCTGCTGTAAAGTATTTCATAACTTGTATGCCGCTCTATACATCCTGAGACGGATCCGCGCTGGAACCGGATCCGTTACACTGGTGTCAGAAGTGGGATCCGCGCTGGAACCGGATCCGTTACAATATTACAAATGGCATTACGTTTTTTGTGTTAAGGTTGTCCAGTCTTAGGAGGGACCATCATATTTTCTTCGTATCTTGAAAATTGGCCTAAACAAACTTTGAAGTGGCTTTTTGAGTCAGTGTTACTTAATATAATAAGGTTTTTCACGATTCCAGAGATTGACGATGATCCTGAAAAAGTCAAAAGCATTTGTATACACTTGGCAACGCCTCGCAGCCTATGCTATTGTAGTAGTAACCGTCTTAACAGCTAGCTAGAGCCTTACCTAGTTCATTTTTTTCTTGTTCCCAAGCAAGTTCCTGCTAGTAAATCACTCTACACACAGACTTGCGCATAATTAAGTAAAGTCCAAGTAAAACAACTGAAGTTACTGAACTGATACTTTCCTATTGTCTTTTCTTCCCCTGATTTACGTGGCGTCGTCGTCGTCGTCGTCGTCGTCGTAGTAGTAGTAGTAGTAGGAGTAGTAGTAGTAGTAAAATCTTTATTTGCCATTTTAAAAACATTGACCATCATAATAGTAGTAGTAGTAGTAGTAGTAAAATCTTTATTTGCCATTTTAAAAACATTGACCATCACAATAGTAGTAGTAGTAGTAGTAGTAAAATCTTTATTTGCCATTTTAAAAACATTGACCATCATAATAAAAGACAGACATTCAGTGTTAGTTCATTTAAAGAACGTACAGTGTTCTGGGCAAATGCATCTGGTACAAGCTAAACTATAAGTGCAACTAGAAATTCAAAAATAAAATATAAACTAGTTTAGTAAGGTCTAGTAAAAATGAAATTATGATTTGAGTAAGTATCATCGTGTTCGTATGTCGGATATTCAAAACGAGTCTATAAATGTTTTTTTTTTTAATTTAGACTTGAATATTGATAAAGAGCTGCTGTTTTAGTGATGTCGGTAATGAATTCCAAAGTTGTATTGCTTGCTTAGTAATGGAATTATTTCCATATTGGTTGTTCGTTCTAATGTTTCTTAAATTTAGTGTTCTGTTATTCATAGTCATTCACAGTTATTCGTGACGTCATGTAATGGCGCGGTCGTAACTGTATTGCGAGAAATTTAAAATGAAAACAAACGAAAATTCCTTTCAACGCGAATACGATATGTGCAGAAAATCACTGTAAGGTAGTATAATTTTTTAAGGAGATTTTTCTGAAACCTACTTCAGGCGCCCCCTTTCTTGTCCTTTAACGAGCAACAGTGAAACGTCACGTTGAAGTTAAGCTAAACAAAACATTCCCGTGCAGTTTAAATGCTACAAACCCAGGCGGCATGACGGAAGTTTAATTGTTTTTGTTGAGAAGTTATAACTACGACAGACGGCAGTCATCAGTCAACATCCTCATATATTAGAAGATAGTGTACACAATTTGATGCAACATCTTCATGTTTCCGTTTAATTTTTCGAACCACCTGCCAGATTTGAAAACACTATTTCTGATGTTCGTCTTGTGGTATTTAAAGTTCAGGAGTTGAAATTAAAATAACAAAAATTTTATTGTTTTAGTCAAGTAGACTGTGTCTGTTAAAGGACAAGAAAAGGGGCACCTAAAGTGGTTTCAGAAAAATCGGCTTAAAAAAATTATACTACTTTACAGCAATTTTATGCAAATGTGGAACTCGCGTTGAAAGGAATTTTTGTCTGTTTTCATTTTAAATTTCCCACAATACTGTTCCGACGGCGCCATTACATGACGTCATATACGCACCGCGTAAATCAGGGGAAGAAAAGGAAATGTTAAATTATGACCCAGAAAACTTTCCGTGCAAATCTGTTTTACTTAGCATCTCACTTACCTGCTGGAAGGACTTATGTAACTAGAAATAATAATTTAAAATGTTTGTGCCAATTGGTAAAATGTCACTGACTCGTACTCCAGGGTGCGCCACTCATGGACTAAGCAAAAACGTATTTTTAATCTTATTGACAAGATACAGTAATTTAAAATTTTACTTAATTAGCAGCATGTATGCTACGAATGCTCTGATTATTTTATCAAACTTTACTTAATGTTATCAAAACTTGTTGCAAACGACCTACCATTAAAATGACTGCGCCTAACGGTCATCGCGGGAGTTTAAATTTACACGTTTTATACAGCGTTATTGCCGACGCAAGCCCTGCATGCAAAAAGGCAGTACGTAAGTGGTATAAAATTTCAAGACGATTTTTTAAGCTTTATGTAAGTGGAGGGTTTTCTTGTACTTTAAGGTGCTTTTACAAAATGTTTGGCTGTTTAATGTACACTTGCGTGATCGCACATACTGTTTACTGATCGTCTGCTTGCTACAGCCTAAAATGCTGTCTGCTGTACAGAGTTTCAGGAGAAATTAACCGATCAGCTAGGAGATATTAAGGTCATTTCATCTTTTAATATGAATTTCTCATTAAAAATGGGGCAGACTTGAGGCCAAAGTGTATCGCAATGTTGTGGATGGATAGATATAATTTTCTATATTAAGTGGCGTTTATGTAGCGTGCGGATGCGGATGCGTTCTCCAACTGCGGAACAGCCTGCGCAAAAATATAGTAGTAGTAGTGGTAGTGGTAGTGGTAGTGGTAGTGGTAGTGGTAGTGGTAGTGGTAGTGGTAGTGGTAGTGGTAGTGGTAGTGGTAGTGGTAGTGGTAGTGGTAGTGGTAGTGGTAGTGGTAGTGGTAGTGGTAGTGGTAGTAGTAGTAGTAGTAGTAGTAGTAGTAGTAGTAGTAGTAGTAGTAAAATCTTTATTTGCCATTTTAAAAACATTGACCATCATAATAAAAGACAGACAATCAGTGTTAGTTCAATAAAAACATACACTGTTTTGGGCAAATGCGTTTGGTGCAAGCTAAACTATAAGTGCAACTACAAATTCAAAAATAAAATATAAACTAGTTTAGTAAGGTCTAGGAAAAATGAAATTATGATTTGAGTATGTGTCATCGTGTTCGTATGTCGGATATTCAAAACGAGTCATTAAATGTTTTTTTTTAATTTAGACTTGAATATTGCTAAAGAGCTGCTGTGTTTTAGTGATGTCGGTAATGAATTCCAAAGTTGTATTGCTTGCTTAGTAATGGAATTCTTTCCATATTGGTTGTTCGTTCTAATGTTTCTTAAATTTAGTGTTCTGTTATTCATACTGGGGTTTTCAAGAAGTGGGAGCTTATTGTTTTTGAAAGGAGAATTAATATTGTTGATATATTTATAGAGAAACAAGAGAGTTTGATCATCTCCGTGGGCTTATAACATGGGGATTTTCATGGAGTTTCTTAAAAAGGTGGCAGAATATTTATTTGTATTGTGAGATGATTTCAAAGAATGACCATTAACATATCAATAGGAAATTACTGCATGAAAAGAAAACCGCGTACGCAGGCCGCACAAACGGGTGCGTTGAAAACAAAATAAAACCGATTATATCTATTCCGCACCGCTCAAAACGCATCCGCACCCGCGTGCTACAAAAACGGCACTTTAGCCGATTTCAGACAAGTGTTAGTAGAAAATTACAAACATTATCAAGTACATCGTAATCGTTGCTTAGTAACTTAGTGAGAGTTCTTCACGAACCCACGCAAAATGCACGAAACGCTTACGGTACTAGAGATGCATTGAAGTTACTCATTAGCATTGAATGATCTGTAGCAACAAGTAACTCTACATCCTAATATCTCCAATTATTTACTTATTTATTTAACGTGGGTGTTTTCATCAATTTCTTACCATCTGAATTCACTTAACCTTTTGGCATAAGGCCTAGCAACATTGTGTAAGTGATTCTCGTGGAAGACGTCATCTCACACAACCGCTCTTAAACTTTTAAATACTTTCGTAGGGCTATAACATGCCTCTCTAACCTATGAAATGTATATAAAAGAACAAAAAATATCTTAATTTTATGAACGTGCAAGTTAAGCAGAATGACGCATTTTTTATAAATGAAATGACATAGATATTTTTTCGAATGAAAAACTATCTAAACTTTTTATCTTGCTAGGATTCCTGTCGTACTCACTGCAGTTTTTAATTATTCTTATTTGATTCGTCTACAATTCCAATATTTTGAAATTTATAGAAACAAATTGTTAGTGCAGCACCATTCCATTGTATCCATTTATTACCATGTAATTGCTTTTTTATATTTATTTATTTATTCATTTTTTGTTCATTTAACATTCCTCCCTACCTACCTTCATTCATTCATTCATTCATTCATTCATTCATTCATTCGTTTGTTTCTTCGTTCGTTCATTCGTTCGTTCGTTCGTTCGTTCGTTCATTCATTCATTTATTTATTCACTTATTCATTCTTTCATTCATTCATTCATTCATTCATACATTCATTCATTCATTCATTTGTTCGTTCGTTCGTTCCTTCGTTCGTTCATTCATTCATTCATTCATTCATTCATTCATTCATTCATTCATTCATTCATTCATTCATTCATTCATTCAGTCGTTTGTTCGTTCGTTCGTTCGTTTGTTACTTCGTTCGTTTGTTCGTTCGTTCGTTCGTTCGTTCATTCGTTCATTCATTCATTCGTCCGTTTGTTCGTTCATTCATTCATTCTTTATTCATTTATTCGCTCGATCGTTCGTTCGTTCGTTCATTCATTTATTCATTATTGCAAACATTCCTTTATCCATTAATTCGTTCACTCATTCATTCATTTGTACGTTCGCTGATTAATAAATTCATTCGTTAACTCATTCTTTCATTTATTCATTGTGTAATCCACTGATACCCCATTTAGTTCCATTTACAGTAACAATTGCCTTGTTTATTCATATACTAGTTCTATTATGTATCTCGACACCACATCACTAAGAAACTGATGAAATGCCTTTTTAAGATCTAATAAAAGTGTAGTAAAGAAATCGGGAAATGGTTCAGCTGAACATTTCCTGTCGAAAGCCATAAGAACGAAAAGATTTTTTTTAAAAACAGCGTCCATTAGTTTATATACAACCTGTTTTTGACAAGCGTGGAGATCTTTTAAGGGTAAACTAAGATCTGCTAATAGTTAGAAGGGGGCCATTGAGTTGTAGGGTGTGGCTTTAGATTCGCATGGGCTCGGAAATACCCGTTGACGATGAATGTGCTTAGCTAAAACCAATAAACGTAGTTCTAGGGCTGCTGTTTGAAACGCTGTGTAAATGTAGCTTGCAGTACATTTTCTTTTTTTATTGTTTTTATTTCAGTTTAGTAGGTGTAGTTCCGTATTACAGCTGTTTACATACGACACACATATAATATTATTAATAAAACAGATTAAAATTTACTAACTAAAATGCATATTAAAAATGCATTGACCTAAAAATTTACACGTGAAATCATCATGTTGTATCTTTTTTATTTGTTTACTCATTCATTCATTCAGCCATTCAGTCATACATTCATTCCCACCTACCTACATTCATTCATTCAGCCATTCATTTGTTCATTCATTCGTTCGTTCGTTCGTTCATCTATTCATCCATTTTTTCATTTGTTTTTTTCGTTCGTTCATTCATTCATTCGTTCATCCATTCATTCATTTGTTCATTTGTTCATTCGTTCATTTATTCATTTGTTCATTCGTTCGTTCATTTGTTCATTTGTTTGTTCATTCGTTCATTCATTCATTCATTCGTTCATCCATTCATTCATTTGTTCATTTGTTCATTCGTTCGTTCATTTATTCATTTACATAATTCACTCATTCATTTGTTCATTCGTTCATTTATTCATTTGTTTGTTCATTCGTTCATTCATTCATTCATCCGTTCGTTCATACGTTCATTCATTTTTAAGAAAATAAACAGTGAATCAAATAAGGCATCCATGTTTATTCAACTAGTACTTAGAATGTCATTTTTACTTGCAAATTTCGATTTTCTTAACCTATAACAGCCATTTCTTATCAATCAAAACAATTTGGAGCATTATTATGTGCACGTATATAAGACGCTCCTACCTAACTCGTGATATTTAAACAAATATTAAGAAACTAAGTGTACTAAAATGTACATTTAAAAAGCCTTGGGATACTAAGTCGGTATTTTAAATCGGAACACTAAGCTTAATTCATTTGAGTTCCCATCGGGTCGTCTGGCCATCTGAAAGATGATGACCTAGATGAGGTCTCTAATGCACGAATCTAAGAAGAGCATTTTTACAAGCATTTCTAAATATTTGTTAAGAAATTATTGTCGTTCGTGGCTTGTAGCTCAACAACAAACCTATAATAATAACACTACCAATACTTGCACCCATCTGTACACAGCATTATAGTAACGTTGACGAAATTTCTACAGATGCTCTCTTGTTCAGCACGTGCTGCTGCCAACTCAAATACCGTCACTAGGCGGCGCAGATCATCATGTTGTGGTACAAGTACGACTCAGTTGTGTGGAAACTGTCATCATACTGCGGTGCCCTGATGTGAACGGCGCCTCATCATAAGTAGTACGAACACGCGGTATTATAAGTGTGAACGCAGGTATAGTGTAGCTCAGCCTTAACGTTTTTCCAATGATTAATCTCAGCGTTTGCGCGCAATTTCACTCGTCAGCTCAGCACTAATTTGAATTCCTCCTGCCGCGCATCAACGCAGAAGAGGAGACGAGGGGTTATTGTGTAGAGAAACCCGTCTCTTTGCGCATGTGTCTATGGGGGAGGTTTCGCGTGGGCTTATGCATATTGTTTGTCTATTTTAGACGTGGCATATATTATTACGCTTTTGTAAATGAATCTCTTAAATGCTCTGAGTGCCAGACGTGCTCATTCAGTGAAATTTTGCCTGTTGCTCGTAATAATAGTTGCAATATTGTGTTGTCATTCTAGTCAACGTTTAATGGTGATTACGTTGGCTGTGGCTAAACTTTGAAAAAAAAATCACAGAAAAAATTCCAAGAATTATTTTGCGTTTACAAACGCTTATGATCAGCTGCGAATATGTACTTCATTGGATCAGATCACCTAAAGCGGGTAAATTTTTATACTTTTTATATTTAAAAAAGGTATTTATTTATGGTGTGTTACAATTAAGATGTACATACTGAAAGAAGAGAGCACTAAAAATTAAATAAGCATATATTTTAGTTTTGTAAACGGCTGCGGCAACAGTTTATAATATTGTAACGGATCCGGGTTCCAGCGCTCAGGATGTATTAGAGCGGCATACTAGTTATGAAGTACTACAGACGAGAAAAGTAAAAAGAATACGAATGTAAAATAAACTTTAATGCACAACCAGTAGCTCCATGACATGTGAACAGACTTTGGTATAAAAATCAGCAAACATACAGCATTCACCCTTACAGACAGAAAGACCAGGTTGGAATCGTCAAATTACGGCATGCATTGTGTTTTATACAGGTACATTTGCTTTACTGGGCTTCTCGACTATACCCATTACTAACATTAGGGGGTTGGTCAAAACCCGTCTTCGTAACAATATTACAACAAATATGGCTTCCGATCATGAGGATATTGCGAGACAGAAATGTCTTCTTGCGGCTAGAGCAAACATTGTAATTGTTAGAAATTTTTCATTTTGTAGTAAAGATGTTAAGAGACAATTGTTTACGACTTACTGGTTTATATTACTACGTAAGGTGATTAATATTTTTAGTTTTTGGCTCTCAAGAGTGAGAACTATTACTAATCAAATACGTAGTGCATTTGTAAGATGTAGCATGCTCTGCCACGTGGAGAAATAGCAGTATTAAATCTGTATGCTCAATAGATATTAACCCAACAACTTGAAAATGGGTAACTGTTGTTGTGCTAGTGGCCGATTAGTACCTTTTCAGTTGTTCGGAATAAATTTGGAAAAACGAAATAAACTTCTGATTTCACTAAAACTCTCGCAAGAGATACAGAGCATTACAATTAAGATGTGCATTGTGTATGTGCGTTTGTGGTGTGTTACAATTAAGATGGTATTTATTCGTGTTTAATTATGATGGTTAGTTTGAACATAGTTTATTTGGTTTAGATTACACAGTTTTTGAAACTGATACATGAATCCACACCGTGCAAGTGTACGTACTATTAAAAGTGCAGAAAAAGTAAAGTCATATATATTTATTGAACCATTAAGGAAGAAATTATAAAAGACAAAGAAAAACGACTTAAAAACGTTATACATCTTAACAAAGAAGCCACATGGTATAATGGTTCGGGCACAGAAAACGCATACAACAGAGCAATACACACACACACACACACACACGCACACACGCACACACGCACACGCGCACACGCGCACACGCGCACACGCACACACGCACACACGCACACACGCAAACACGCAAACACGCACACACACACACACACACACACACACACACACACACACACACACATATATATATATATATCATAAATTTAATATTACATATTATGCATTACAGTTAGTAGTTAATCAAGCTTGCACTGAGTCATCTCAGTCGGGTCTGTCTTCAAATATTTTGTGGACCAAACTAGCATTAATTTTAATAACTTCTGCATCTTCTGACGCATTTAAAAACACGAACTGCTCATTAGGAGACATATAATGAAAGTTAGGACAAAAATCAGAAAGGAAACAAAAACATTCCTGTCTTACATGAGCGTACAGTGAACACTCAGGACAGAAATACAAAGATAAAGATGTTAGTAAAACAGGTAATGCGATATTAGTAAAGTAACATATCTGCAGACATTCAGCTTTATAATAACCACACATTGTAGTTCCCTTGTAATTATATTACAGTATACAGTGTTGTAAGGAGCTATTATAGGTATCTTAAAACATAATCTTTAAATGAGTTCTTAACCTTTAATTTTACATTTTCGTTTAGATCTACAGTACGACCATATTTAAATATTAAAGTTACTTGACTGTTATTTACATAATAGCATGCTTTGGAATTCTCAACGTACAAGACTTTGCAATATTTCTCACAAAGTTTAATTTTCGACTATCTATTAAATAATTCGCAGGCATTGTGCCACAAAAATACATTAACAATTCGACGCTTTCATTTTGTCTGAAACCGAATATTTTTCTATAAGCAGTGTTCCATTTTACCCTAACGGCATTAACTTCATTGTATGATATACCCCCAATTTCGCATCCGTATAACGAAATGGGTGGACAATATGTATTGATAAGAGTTTTAGCTACTATGTCATTACGATTATGGCCCATACTTGAGAGAATATTATTCAAGGAACCAATTTATTTCCTTTTTAACCTTGATACATCAATAGAAACACTATCACTTGTCAAAATATCCCAACCCAAATACTTTGCTGTCTGTTTCCAGATCAGCTGTTTACCGCAAAAACAGATTGCACCCTCTCCAGTAAAGCTTTTGCCAAACTAAAGAATTTTTCTAAGTTTAAGTGTTAACAGCAAAATAAATCCAACATGCTAAATGGCTTGACTTTTACTTTAAAGGAAAACCGGATGATTGTTTAGACTCAATCTCATTTTAATTTAGTGAGCAAAATATGCATTTTCTTGCCTACAAGAGTTAACAATTGTTCCTTATATTTGAAGAATTAGCTTAGAAAGTTAATTAACGGCAACCGAACACACAGCTATTGCTTACGTCATAAACTAACCACAGTTTGTGCAATGACAGGCATCTTCCCTTGCGCGTCAAGCACGTTTGCGCAAGTGTTACAGTACTGTTTAAACGTATGATGTCACGCAAAATGTGCGTTACATGATATGACGTCAGAAACTAACACTGCAGTTGATGATCATGGTACCGCCTTCTGTTTGTCGACCACGTGAAAATGACAAAAAGGCGCCGACGCAAATCTTAGTAGATTCACTTAGCTGCGCATAGCTTTGAAAATTTAACGAAATTTGCCTATCCGAGGTAATTATTGTTTAATCTAAGCTTTGATTTAAAATTAGCTATTGTAGTTTTCAACATTTAAAGAGCATTCTTTATTCTGAACTCGTGTTTACACATTCATCCGGTTTTCCTTTAATAAGCTGTCAATACCATTATGCGCTGATACTTATTTATACACGCGTTTCTGCTACGGGGTGTTCCAAAAGAAAAGTGCACTAACGAGGGCTACGATGATATACGAATGTGACACCATGCAAAGTCCATTTACTGTGGTCGTAATAAGACGTATGGTAGGGAAATTGGAATTAAAATTGTGAGCACAAAATTGGTATAAATTTGACGTAAAAATGCAATATTGTTTTACCCTCATTACGATGTTATAATTCCACTTCGCTGTTTATTTTGAAACACACACAATATTAAACAATCACGCACTAATAACAAATACGGCAACAATTCTATCACTAAACAAGGAGTTCAACTTTGGAATATCCTGCCATCTAATTTAAAACAAATCAAGTCTTTCGACGAATCAAATCAAATTTAAAAGTACATACATTAAATCGTTTTGAAAACCACACGTGAACGATAATATATATTCATCCGCAAATTTTATTTACTCACGTCCATTTTAAGTTGCGTGTATAGATAGTATATAGTCTTATAATTTTCGTGTAACACTATAATGTATATTTTGTTTTAAATTTTTTGCACAGTAGTTTTTAGTTTGCACTGGACGCATTTGCTTTTAACAGTTGTGTGAATTTTATTCTTATACTGCGATGTTCTTTTATGCTTTTATAGTCATAAATATCGATTTTTTATGGCAAATAAAGATTATTATATTATATATTATATTATATATTATATAAGGAGGTTAAAATTCTGGATTTTACCTTACCACGTAGCGTCATCATAAAAGACTAAATGAGTGACGTAATGTTCAATACTTTAATTCACACGCGAGGACCATTATTTCACGATTTATGAGCAATTTACGTCAGGAAAGTTACGGCTTTGTTTGAAAGAGTGACAGAGTTTTTAGGACTCGTGACAAGTCTGCGTTTCTAGTAGTGATACCGTATTGTTCCGTGGCTTTCCAATAAGTTGACACAGCACCCGTGTGGTGCCACTCTTAGTGACTAAGGTGCCACTCTTAGTGACTAGGGTGCCACTCGTAGTGAATTATGAATTTATGAATTATGAATTTATTCCACAGCAACACGAACATACATACAAATTGTTATTACATTGAAAAAAAGTTTTGAGCATTGAGCTTTCGAGTCCTCCTCCAGATAAGTGGAACAATTGACAATTAATATTGCATAGTATTTTCATCAGTTATAACGTGCATTAGAACAAAATAAGTTTTGTCAGTAACTTAAGATCAGGATGAGTAAAATTGTGGGTTAATTATACCGTTCTAGTAACTCTTTGATGCTTTTTTAGATTGATAAAGATTAAGAGTTTTCATTTCACGCGGAATTGATGACCATATTTTAATAGCATAAAATATTTTGATGACTGTTTCATTATATTTGTTTTTGGAAGAGGGAGTACATAGTTTCAGACTGAATATCTTGTGTAATGATCATGTTGATTTGAAACTGGACTACTGAAGAACTGGAAACTAGACTAGTGACAAGGGTGCCACAAGATTTGTCAGCAATTTTGCCCCCGACTTAGTCGTTTCAGTGCCATGATTATAATTTTGTTGTAACTAGTGTACGAAACATCATCCTTATTACACTGATTCTTGTCCAACGTAAAATTAAAGCACAAGAAAATACTCGTCACAAATAAACGTTTAAAAATTCATCTTGAAATTTTCCATCGCCTACGTGTCATCTTATTGCATATAGGGTTCGCGTTAAAAGTTACGTTGCATGAAACTTCAAAATTTAAACATTCGCGATGGCTCGTTTAAAACAAGTTTAGATAACACTGCACAAAGTTTGAATCAGAACATCCGTAATATGCACTTCACTATCTAAGCAAAAATATAGAGTATTTTATTTTGTACATAAGAACTACGATGTGTTTTTTTTGGTGAACCAGTGGTGCATACTGGGATGGTGAGAGAGAGAGTGAAGTTTTACTAGGTGGCGCGAATATTTAAAAATTATTAAGAAAATCCTTTTCTAGTTACTAATACTAAGTAGTAGTCTAAGTACTTTTCCAATACTAAGTAACATAAGTTTATAAAGAAAACTCTTTGACATATAAAAATGTACTTTAAAATTCCCCTTTCTACCCCTTTAAACTAGTTATTATTAATTGTAACATGTCGCTTTTTAGTTTACTAGCAGGCAGTCAGTCCGTTACTAAACTGTACACTGTGACTAAATTGTACACCGCGACTAAACTGTACACTGTGACTAAACTGTACACCGTGACTAAACTGTACACCGTGACTAAAACACCCCCACAACAGAGCCGTTGGTAGGGGGACGATCGGACCCTCAGCGCTCCACAACAGAGCCGTTGGTAAGGGGGACAATCGGACCCTCAGCGTTATCGGGTAGGTCATACACATTGGGGGCTCAAATTACCCATGAAAGACTGTAGTTTTTCTGTCAAAATATTTTCCCATTTGTCATTGGAGTGGTGGGCTGGCTTTGGGTCTAATTTTTGCCCTCGGAAGCACAAAGGAACTCGCCAAGCAAACGCTAATTACATATTGTACCGGACGCAACCAAAACACCCGTCTCTGCGAGATGACTTGCCAAGCGGATACAGCGACAGTTAAAACAAAAAAATTGTTTTCAAAATATTTTAGAATTCATATAAAAACATCATAAAATTCCGCTAGTTTTATTTACTTTACGAATACTTGCTGTACGTTTATAACACAAAACGAGATACAGTAAATAATGTTTCTATTTCATTTCATTTTATAGCGAAATCAGAATAATGGCACAAACACAGCTGCACAAAATCATTTACACATGTAAACTACATACATTACGTAAAAGATTTACAACCATCACGCTAAACGTAAACAAAAATAAGAAGGAAAAAAATACAAGAAAAGAGAAAACTGGGAAAATTATAATGCTGATAGTAATGAGAAAGCAAAAGATGTAACAGC
Source organism: Tubiluchus corallicola (assembly GCA_030141605.1). Taxonomy (NCBI): domain Eukaryota; kingdom Metazoa; phylum Priapulida; class Priapulimorpha; order Priapulimorphida; family Tubiluchidae; genus Tubiluchus; species Tubiluchus corallicola. The sequence goes on from JAQGDQ010000570.1 coordinate 26,707, forward strand.
TATACTGGCTCAATCGTGTGCCTTTCTATCAAATAAGAATCAATAGGATATTGCTCTCTTTAAGTTTCCTTGCTTTCTTGCTTAAAAGGGGAGAAAAGGGCATTGTTAAGTGTGCCCCAACAGACTTTCCACGCAATGTTATTTTACTTCCCATTAGGCTTGCCTTTAGAAAGGGCTATTTTACTAAAAAGAAAATTCCTAATAATTTAAAATGTTCACGCCAGCTGGTAATACGTCACTGTTTTACGAACCCATTGTGAATCAATGCGTCGCTGTTTCACTGTCCCAGTGTACACCACTGGCTCACAAGAACATGTTATTACTCTTATTGACAAGACAAAATAATTTGAACTTTTGCCTAATTATTTAAGAATGCTCTGATTATTTTTTAACTTTAATCAAAGTTATCTAAACTTGCTACAATTTCATATTAATTTAACGACTGACCTTTACTGGCTGCGACTAATTGTCAGAGCGGAAGTTAAAATTCACAAGCTGTGCGCAGAAGCATGTGCGCAGAAGCATGCAGCTGATACAAACGTTCGAAACGAATTTTTACCTTTATGCACGAATAGTGGTTTCTTTTCTTTTAAATTTATGCGTATTTCATTTGAATCAGAACTCTGTGTGGGCGAGGAAAAAGAGGGGAGAGTTGGTACCGAATTAAATTTTGCTCACAATTATTAAGCCTGTTAGCTTTTACAATCAAAGAATCAAACAACACAATCATTAACAAGTCACGAAGAATTATAGTATAATAACTATAGTAGCAGGTACAATCACAGAATCAACTAACATAATTATTATCAATACTAAAATACCACTATACTAAAACACAGCGGAACAATTAGCCTGGCTAGGCCACAGCTCTAAATGTTCAAGGTAAACCTGTCTTACACAGCTTAAATACAGAAAACTAGAACACTATTAATGTAAAAGGTCATTCAGAAGCAAATAAGTACAGTAAGATTAGAGGGGAATTTAAGCTATTTCGATGTTATAACAAGCCTAAAAAAGGAGGGAATGAGATGAAAAAAATATGAAAGAGAGATGAGCAAGAAGACAAACAATGTAATATTCACAAGTCAAGTTAATCAAACGCGAAGTAATTTTGAGACGAACTTCGCGACACTCTGTCCAACTTGACCAGGCCTTTCATATCGGGACAAGGGATTTAGCACGCGCAGCAATTTCAACACAAGGAATTGTCAGTCTGTCTGCTCTATCCTAGTTTAACGCCATTAAGACTTCACGAAACCAGTGCAAGCTCATATTATATGTCACATTCAGCCGCCGTGTGCTTAGCGATTAAACGGTGAAAGCAAGTACCGGATGGTATCGACTCCTTGGTAAGATCCTGAGTGATTTCTAAGATGCTTAAATCCAACTGCTCTAGGGACTAATTCTAGCAGCTAGATAAGACGGAAAAGCGGTGGATTATTGGTGCAACATCCCTTATATCCACGATAGAAATACGCACGTTACTAAGGGTTCTTATTTAGCAAACAAGTTAGTTAGTAATTCACTGCAAAGAGCATCTGTGGGGGAGAACAATGTAGGGGCTAACGGTGCGTTGTGGGGGAGAACAATGTAGGGGCTAACGGTGCGTTCTGAGTAGAGAGTTTTTTGTATTCCTTCACTGCGGCCAGGATTTGCTTTGAGCTTACCACTGAGTATTCTGTGGAGGAGAACAATGTAGGGGCTAACGGTGCGTTCTGACTAGAGAGTTTTCTATATTCCTTCACTGCGGTCAGAATTTGCTTTGAGCTTACTACTGAGTATTCTATGGGGAGAACAATGTAGGGGCTAACGGTGCGTTCTGACTAGAGAGTTTTCTGTATTCCTTCACTGCGGTCAGGATTTGCTTTGAGCTTACTACTGAGTATTCTATGGGGAGAACAATGTAGGGGCTAACGGTGCGTTCTGACTAGAGAGTTTTCTATATTCCTTCACTGCGGCCAGGATTTGCTTTGAGCTTACTACTGAGTATTCTGTGGGGGAGAACAATGTAGGGGCTAACGGTGCGTTCTGACTAGAGAGTTTTCTATATTCCTTCACTGCGGCCAGGATTTGCTTTGAGCTTACTACTGAGTATTCTATGGGGAGAACAATGTAGGGGCTAACGGTGCGTTCTGACTAGAGAGTTTTCTATATTCCTTCACTGCGGCCAGGATTTGCTTTGAGCTTACTACTGAGTATTCTGTGGGGGAGAACAATGTAGGGGCTAACGGTGCGTTCTGAGTAGACAGTTTTCTGTATTCCTTCACTGCGGTCAGGATTTGCTTTGAGCTTACTACTGAGTATTCTATGGGGGAGAACAATGTAGGGACTAGCGGTGCATTCTGAGTAGACAGTTTTCTGTATTCCTTCACTGCGGTCAGGATTTGCTTTGAGCTTACTACTGAGTATTCTGTGGGGGAGAACAATGTAGGGGCTAACGGTGCGTTCTGAGTAGACAGTTTTCTGTATTCCTTCACTGCGGTCAGGATTTGCTTTGAGCTTACTACTGAGTATTCTATGGGGGAGAACAATGTAGGGACTAGCGGTGCATTCTGAGTAGACAGTTTTCTGTATTCCTTCACTGCGGTCAGGATTTGCTTTGAGCTTACCACTGAGTATTCTGTGGAGGAGAACAATGTAGGGACTAATGGTGCGTTCTGACTAGAGAGTTTTCTGTATTCCTTCACTGCGGTCAGGATTTGCTTTGAGCTTACTACTGAGTATTCTGTGGGGGAGAACAATGTAGGGGCTAACGGTGCGTTCCGAGTAGACAGTTTTCTGTATTCCTTCACTGCGGTCAGAATTTGCTTTGAGCTTACTACTGAGTATTCTGTGGGGGAGAACAATGTAGGGGCTAACGGTGCGTTCCGAGTAGACAGTTTTCTGTATTCCTTCACTGCGGTCAGGATTTGCTTTGAGCTTACTACTGAGTTTTCTGTGGGAACAATGCAGAAGCAATTTAGAGCAATATGTGAAGAATTTTCTTTTTTCAGCTACACAAGTCCATCAGATAGGTTAGCGTAATGCTAAGTAATACAACTTTGTGTGGAAAGTTTTTGGGACACCCTTCAAAATTCCGTTTTCTTTCCCTTTAAGCCCCTTATATCTTCTAATTATAACTATATTTAGTAGATATTTATATTATAAACTTAGGCTACAATAGAGTATTTGTACAAAGTGAAAAATAAAAACAGCAGTTGCTGACATTCAACTGACCTTCAAGAGTAAAGGGAGCGTGTTGTTTGATTTGCTTACAGCAATGACCTCTAAGCAGAAACCTTTAATTTAAACTAAACGTGACAGCTAACTGGGCGGTGCACATAAACTGAAATACGAACTGAAAATTTAATGGCGCCTGTAGAGAAGAGTGATTTATACTTGACGATTGATTTATGATACTGTAATATTGGTGAAGCTGGTGGCGCTCGTGGCGACACTAATCGCAGCTGGTGGTGGCAGTGGTGGCGGCAAAGCTACCATCATGATAGCAGGGGATTCATGGAACAGTGAATGTAGGTATGAATCTGAAATTCACCAGCAATGGCTGAAAATTTTATCAATGTATCAAACAGGCTATTATGACTTATTCCCGACTGAGGTTTAAAAATGATAAACTGGTTCTTTGGGTAATGATAAACAAGACCATTTTGGAAATAATTTACTTTAGGTTTTCATGTCCTTGGACTATGTCGTTATTAAGCTTACTATTGATGACTATGACGACAGCGACAGGCCGATGTCGATGATGACGGTGACGATGACAGCTGAAAGTATCGCAAGCATGATAAAGTGCGTCATGATGTTCTGTTTTACTGAATTAAAGGGGTTGTCAGTGAGAATGGAAAGAGTATCACACGTCTGTCTGTGTGTATGTCTCTTCGCATGGCACAATCAAAACGGATGACATTATAATCACTGAATTTGGCATAGGGTTTCTCTCTACGAGCACGTGAAAGATATTCTAGATTCAAATGGATAAAAGTCATGAAATCATTTTATCCGCATTGACAACGTGAAACTGCACCTCCTGAAATGGGATACAAAACACCAGTTTAACGTGTTGACCAAAAGTTTCTTTATTCTGAAATACAATTATTAACATTTAGTTTAACTTGCATTGAGTAGAAGAAAATTAGTTGCATGATTAAATGTATGACTATAACTAAGAACTGATATAAAAATTATGTAAACTATATTGAAATTAATTAACAATAACTTACGTTGTTAGAGCCTTTAACAGTTACAAAGACAGGAATGAGAACTCCAAGTAGCCTTAAGAACAACAATGTCACAACAATAAATTCGTAAAAAATTCACAGTCATAATGCTCATCACAGTCAGAAAAATAGAGCAATGGCGTAGAGAACCAAAATACGGGTAAAATGTCATACAACAACTACATCTATAGCTCTTCCAAAATGCTAATGTATTGAAGGATACTAGGTGCTTCAATTTTAAAAGAGTGACTACTGTGAAAAGTAAAAAGCCTACTAAATAAACAAACAGGTGGCAGCACCGTGGCAGTAATTGAAAACTAAATTAGAACCAAAAAAGGGCGTATGCACTCACTACACCTCTAATAAGCGCCCTCTAGCGGTAACAATCGGCACTGTCAATCAGTTAAAAGGGAAGAAAAAGGAATTTTAAAGAACTTTTCATACAATGTTATTTGATTGAGCATTACACTTACCTGTTTGAAAGACTTACGTAATTGGAAAAGAAAAATTTTAACAATTTAAAATGGTAACACCACTTAATAAAAATTTCAAGATTTTAAAATTTAATATTTTATTTCAAACTTTACAAAGTTCATATACACATCACAAATTAATACTAATAATACAATAAATTATGACACACAACAATGACACAAACAACAATTAACGATATAACAAACTACGCCAATGATTCTTATTTTCGTATTGATTAAGGTACTGTATCGCCATCCCAGTGTGCACCACTGGCTCACCAGAAACACACACAAAGTAATTCACGTTTTTGCTTAGTTAGCGAAGACTATGCTACGAATGCTCTGATTATTTTTCCAAACTTTACACAATGTTATCTAAACTTGTTTCAAACGACTTACCGTTAAAATGGCTGCGCCTAGCAGTCATCGCGGGAGTTTAAATTTACAAGTTTTATACTGCATTTATGTTAACGCAAGCTCTGTATGCAATAAAACAAAAGTGATATAAAACTTCAAAACGACTTATTAATCTTTATTTATGAATTTATTTATTTCCTATCTTTTAAATTACAACCTCCATCGAGTTTATTTTGCTTTTATTGCAAGTATTGCGCCTGCATATTTCACTGTATGCATTATTAATTAAAATTAATGACATGTTTCAATGAATGGGCAGTCATGAATGCAACGTGTGCATTTTGAGATAACCCTTGGGATTCAACTTCAATGTTCAGGCTTCGGGAACGTGTTATTCGAGGATTTAATGGAGGCAGTGTCCTCATTGCGAGGGAAAATTCCCCGCGTTTCACTCGCAGTAGATCCTGTCCATTTAGTAAATGATGCCTGTGTGAGATCAGATTTTGCATTTGCTCATATAAGCTGCAATGATGTTACGTTTGTGTATGTGTTCGTTCAGTGTCTAGAGCAACAGTTTTTTGAAACGTGTTTGTCTCTCTGTGATTCTTTCCTGCCTGTCTGTCAGTTCGTTCGTCTTCCTGTCTGTTTATCTGTCTGCCTGCCTGTCTGTCTATCTACCTGCCTTTCTGTTTGCCTGTCTGTCTTCTCTGGGCTTGTCTGTCCGTCTTTCTGCCCTCTGCCTGCCTGTCTGTCTGTCTCTCTGCCTGTCTGTCCGTCTGTCTGTCTCTCTGCTTATCTGTGTACCTACCTGTCCGGTGAGATTAGGTTTTTCGTTTTTGGTATCTGGCTTGTTTGCCTCTTTTCTCTTGTATCTCCCTTTTATGATGCATCTCTCTCTCTCTCTCTCTCTCTCTCTCTCTCTCTCTCTCTCTCTCTCTCTCTCTCTCTCTCTCTCTCTCTCTCTCTCTCTCTCTCTCTCTCTCTCTCTCTCTCTCTCTCTCTCTCTCTCTCTCTCTCTCTCTTTCTCTCTCTCTTTCTCTCTCTCTCTCTCTCTCTCTCTCTCTCTGTCTCTTTCTTTGTCTCTTTCTCTCTGTCCCTCTCTCTTTCTCTCTCTCCCTCTCTCTTTCTCTCCGTCTTTCTCACTCTCTCTCCCCTCTCCCCCTCTTTCTCCATGTCTTTCTCTCTCTCCTTTCTCTCTCTCTCTGTCTCTCTCTCTCTCTCTCTCTCTTTCTCGTTCTCAATTTCTCTCCCTCTCCATGCCTTTCTCTCTATCTTTATCTCTTTTTCTTTCTTTCTCTCTCACAGGATAGCAATATAATTTTAGGCTTCAGGACACCTAATCTACAAAATTTCTGCTGTTTTCCTATAAGCTTCCTCCCTGTACAATTTCTATGCACTGTATACACTCTATAAAGGACATTGTAATCTATATATACTGTAGTTGTGCAAACTGAGCAAATACTTACTAAGCAATCGAATCAAGCATTGTGAAACAAATGCGTTTACCTATGCAATCGAAAAAACTAGCTCCATTTACGTACGAAAACAAACTTCGCGCAAAGTTTAACGGCAAAGGTGAAACGACGCTAAATTGCCGTGACCGTAGTAGCCAAACAATGAGTCATGCAGAACAACCGTTACAATCGGCAATGAATTAGCCAAGTCATAAGCTAAAATAGCGCCGCGTAGCATTAAAGTTTATTACGCTTTTACCGATTTTCAGTTGCTGTTTTATGAGTATTTTTCCTGTAATTAAACTTTCGTCCTAATTAGCATAGCCAACACCCGCATGCCCGTGCACGAATTTAATGAGAAGAAATGTGTTAATTGCGTTGCCTAATTAATGCTAATAAGATTTTATCGTCCAATATTTTAATGCCACCGATGACAGCAATTTGTATGCGTAAAGAAAATGCGGAATTTGAGGAAAAATTTGATACTTTGAAGGGGGTGAAGCACTGAATGTCTGCGGTTCCTAAATTACTCTTTCTTTAGCAAAAAAACCGAAAAAGCTTGAATACAAAGAGATACGTATTTATATCCAGACCACTGTACTTTCTTATGTTTAATCTTCTTCTTCCAAGCTTTTCCCTATGCGGGGTCGCCGTTGTGAATGAGTCTTCTCCACGCATTCCTGTTGTTGACCATCTCTTCATTTATGTTCTTCTCTCTAAGGTCTCCATTAATACATTCAAACCATCCCAGCTTGGGTCGTCCTCTTCTTCTATTTCCCATCACTTCCATTTCCATGACCTCCCTTCCCACATGATCTTCCCCGACTCTTCTTTTCAGGTGTCCATATCATCGCAATCTTGCCTCTTGTACGAATGAATTGCCTTTTATGAATGAGTCAAAGTACTTACTTATGCTTAATAACTACCAAAAAAGAGAAACGATTAATTGTAATAGTAAGATATATATTTTGCGTATTTTTATATACAAAACAACAGTGAAAACAAACAGTATTAAACAGTGCAATCATTTTATATAAACTAATTAAGATAATAATCTATAATTAAGACGTCTACGCGGGGGGGGGGGGGGTGAGTGTTCTCTACGACACAGTATCTACACATTACCAATGTGTTAGTTTGACTGAAGGCTTTTATAACATTCAATATTCATTATATTTAGCTTAGTAATTCTCTGTTCTTAGTGTAAATATTCATTTTATTTGTCTTGTAAAAGAATTTTTAAATTGTGATTTTTAACTATGCTTTGTTTATTGTTCTATGGTACTTTTTATGTACTGAAATAAACGACGTGAAATAGATAACTAATCAATTAATCAACAACAGGGGTTATAAATCAAAATGTATTTATCAACATTAATACAATTTATCAAACTGCCGTTGTTGATTAATTGCATTATTAACCCAAAGTGTTTTTATCATTTCATAACAATTTTGACCTGTGTTTCACATAAAATCTAACTGCTATTTCTAGTTTAATCAAGATTGACCTTATTTTGTTGCCCGCTAATTAAAGTACATGTATTTTCTTTACTCTGGATTACTTAATTATGTTGCAAATGTCATAATTTTAAAATTATTAATGTTTCCTAAATTAAACTGATAACATTAATGCCCACCAGTGTCTAAAAATCATTTTATCTATATTCGGTGAAGGATAGCAGACTAGGTGACTTTATAGTCTTTTCGCTATCCTTTCTCTAGTTCTAGATCTATCTATTCATTTTAACCATTCTTCAAAACTTATTAGTGATTCTTTTATTAATCATGTTTTATTGTAGTATTATAGAGAGATAAATAAATTAAAATTGAATTGAATTGTCTTTTTGCTATCTTTTCTCTAGTTCTAGATCTATCTATTCATTCTAACCATTCTTCAATACTTATTAGTGATTCTTTTATTAATCATGTTTGATTGTAGTATTATAAAGAGATAAATAAATTAAAATTGAATTGAATTGTCTTTCTGCTATTTCTTGTCTAGTTCTAGATCTATCTATTCATTCTAACCATTCTTCAATACTTATTAGTGATTCTTTTATTAATCATGTTTGATTGTAGTATTATAAAGAAATAAATAAATTAAAATTGAATTGAATTGTCTTTCTGCTATCCTTTCTCTAGTTCTAGATCTATCTATTCAATTTAACCATTCTTCAATACTTATTAGTGATTCTTTTATTAATCATGTTTGATTGTAGTATTATAAAGAAATAAATAAATTAAAATTGAATTGAATTGAAAATAATAATAATAATAATAATAATAATAATAATAATAATAATAATAAGATATCTAAAAATAGGTGAGGTTCAAGTTTAAGATTACCTGTTCCATGTTACCTTCACCAGGTAAAAACTACTTATGAATGCGGCTTCAAAGTGTTTGAAATCGCTACTCTTCTGTACTTGCAAAAGTCGGCGACAGCTTGATAATAGCTGAGCTTAATAATGGCGCGCAATAAACACCCTCGAACCAATAGCCAGTAATGGAGTGAAGGTTCCGTGAGGCACAATAGCATCATATGCAAGAGAGTACACGGGGGGCAATAGAGAATTCTTAATGCTTTTACGCTGATTAACGCCTGACCTAAAAAACCTGAATTGTTGCAGACGGGTCTACAGTGGCTTAACTTTCCACTCTTATGCGTAGTAATGACATACTGTACTAAGGCTCGCGTAATTTGACTGAGCTTGAGATTTTGAAAAAGAAAAAGAGGAAAAGAGGAAGAAGAGAGCAAAGAGAAAGAAAAAGAAGAAAAAGAAACGATAATAATAAAAAGAAGAAAGAAAGAAAGTAGAAGGAAAAAGAATGATTACGTGCTACTCACAGAGGCGCCTATTCTTGAAATCTTAGCACACATGGAGGACAGTTGCCTAGCCCGTCGCTAGGCAGCATGTCTTCCACTTATAAGTCTAACCGGGTGCCCAGTAGGCATAGCAAGGCAGCCAGACAGCCTGTTCGAGTAGTAAATGACTCAAAAAAGAAACCCTGTTGATATAGCAGTTAATAGCATTGTGGATTAATGACTTAGTGGAAGCAAAGATTTTGCATATTGACTACTGTGGTCCATCGTTGATGGCGGTCGGAAGTAGTCATTGGCATAGCAGTGTCTAGTTCTTAGCTGGATTACTGCTGCGTTACATGTTTTGAGGGCAGATTGCCTTTATTTTACATTTCTGTCTGCCCAGGGGATGCAGTAGGCGTAATGGGCACGTGATGGTGATGATGATGATGATGGTGGTGGCATTCGGAAGTGGTGCTGAAAATCAAGTGTCAAGTACCTCCTTGTTCACAGCTGTGTTTACTTGTCTTGATGGCAGAATTATGTTATTTTAGAATTCTTCCTGCCTGACCAATGTCAACAACAGACGTAAAGGTCATATGATGATGATGATGATGATGATGATGATAGTGATGATGGTGATGATGATTATGATGATGATGGTGATGATAGTGATGATGATGATGATGATGATGATGACGACGATGACGATGGTGGGACAGCCTTACAAGATTTGGTGGTCTTATCTTGACAGGACCTTGGCTTCCACAATGCAGATTCATCAATTTACTGATCTGAATGTGACCGTCCCTTCCTAACCTGTCGCAGAGTTAAAAAAGCAGAAACATGGCTTCATCGCTTAGTGGAGCTCTTCCAATTCTTGAGGTTTCTTCTCTATTTGTTTCTAGTAATGTGGTTTCTTAGCTATACGGAGATCTTACACTGATGGGTTCCCTTCGACATATTTCTAGTATTGTGGATTCATTGCTCATTGGACGTCCGGCAATGCTTGTTAGTCCTTTCTATAACAAGGTTATCAATAATGTGGACATCCTCCATCAGATGGTTTCCAGTGATTTTAAGGGTCCCTCCTCTACGTATTTCCACTTTTCTGCAACGTGGCCTCATCTATGTGTTGAAATCCCTAAGTGTCTGAACGTTGCTTTATGCAAACTCATTCTTCCTCTGACGAGAGAACATACACACAGACAAACATAATTAATCACTTTGATGTTATCATAAGAAATTTTTCATGTCGGATGAATTTATATCTGGTGTTACACGCGCGTGGTGAAAGCCTCTTACACTGAATTACCTTAACATGTGATTAATTTAATGCTTAGTTGGCTGTATGACCAAAATTATAATATTAACGGAAATTCTAGTGAAAGTTTTAGTAATGAAGACAAAGCAAAAAAGCGAAACAACCGAGTCAAATCGCAATATCGTTGAAAGGTGATAGCTAACAAAGGAGGCAAAAAAATAGTTAATTTATTATTAATTAACTAATTATTTTAATAGTTATCTTAATTTCAAGGTCTTTTTGTCATAGAATAAATTGCAGTTATAAGACTTTGAAATGAAAAAAAGAACTCGACCAAAATAAACGAAATCTGAAGCACAAATTAACATAATCTTCAATAGCAAACATAATTATTTATTATATTTTATATTATTATCACGAAACATATTATTTTTTCAAGAAAGCAGCATTTCACAATGACTTACGTGAAAAAATTACAACCACACAAAGGCAATTTTGCGTGCGCGCGGCTATTTCTCTGCCGTTCGTTACATGCATTTCGCCATTCGCCATTGGCCAGTTAGATGCACACTAGTGCCTGCAACGTGGAAACGTGTTCACATGTGTTCAGTTATGATGTAGTGCACATGTTTGAGAATTCATGCGTGAATTTGAAATTAAACTTAACGTTTACCGAGTTTTGTCCTGTTCAAAATTACATTCAGTTGTGATGTCATCAATAATTGAGCTCGCCTGCCATTAATTAAGTTTTTAATCCATTATTTAATTATCAGAAACGCTTTGGGATTATTATATGTATAAAATGCACATTTGCTACTGTATTTTAAATTTCCACTCTAGTCTACTGTCCTTTAAAATGGTGAAGCAGGAGATGAAAAATCATTCTTTCTGATAAATCATCGTAAAAGGGAGCAAAAATTGCGAGCTGCGCGAATTTAATTCGAGTTTCGTTTATTTGACAGCAGATTTCATCAGACGGTTTCACGACTACAATTTTAGATCCAACTTTGCTATAATATCAGGCTTATTTTACCAGCTGAAATGAAAGCTGTGTTGTCGATGAGAGGGAATTTTTGTGAAAACTCGCCGATGATGACGCACCGTCAGTCTGTGCACACACGGAACCTGTTGAAATATTTTATTAATGAAACCTAATAGCGCGTACATCAAGCAATCAATCATAACTTACTTTCCACTTTTACGCCATCGATGATGTGCAGGGTCACGCATGCGCACAGAAGACATCTAAATCAATGGTTAGCCCATGGTATTTGCGAAATGCTTGTACGTCTGCGAGAAATTTCTATTAACAAGTTCCCGCTGAATCTGTTTACGGGCGCTTGTGCGGCGGTGACAAGGCGATGCGATTTTCCGAGTTAGCCAGTAATGCAGTGAATCGTTTGCATTAGTATTATAAAATGCAACAGCATGTGTTGTTTCAAGCTGGGTTGCATGCATATGGGCCTGGTTAGGACAGTGTCATCCGTCCTGCATTTGATGTATTAAATTAATTTTATCGATAATGCAGTATGCACTGGTTCGTCTGATAAATTGCAGTTGGTATTGATTGTAATATTGATTTCACCTATGACGTGTCTGGTCTGGCACTGCTCAGTGGCCAGAGGTATTCGAAACAGGAAATTTGAGGTAAGAGAAGTAACCAAGCAAGTAAATGAGTAGTACGTAAGTAAGTATGTATCAAAAGTATATATCTGGGATTAGGATCAGTATTATCAGCTGTACTTGGGATTTGATGCTGCGCATCAACTGTTTATCGAATGTTGTGTTCTTCCTGCAAATTGTGCGTAGTATTGATTAGATTATGGATTTGTCCTATAACATATTTGATATGGGGTTGCTAAATGTTTAGAAGCATTCAAAATAGAAACGGGAAGGAATAATTTATGTTAAGGCATTAATTTCCTCACTTTAATCTGTCATACGCATATATACTTAATGGAGTACCTTCGCTAAATAAACCTGTGATTCATGCACTCATTTATCCACTCGTTCGTTCGTCCGTCCGTTTGTTCGTTCGTTCGTTCTTGTATTCGTTCACTTATTTGTCTATCTAGCCATCCAACATCATTCATTCATTCATTCATTCATTCATTCATTCATTCATTCATTCATTCATTCATTCATTCATTCATTCATTCATTCATTCATTCATTCATTCATTCGTTCGTTCATTCGTACATTTATTCATTCATTCGTCCACCCATACATCTATATATTTTTTCAATTATTCATTCATCCATTTATCTGTCTGTCCATCCATCGGTCCATCCGTCCATCCACCCATCCATCCATCCATCCATCCATCCATCCATCCATCCATCCCATCCATCCATCCATCCATCCATCCATCCATCCATCCCATCCATCCATCCATCCATCCATCTCGTCTTGAAATTTTATTTCATTTACATGCTGTTTTATTGCATACAGGGCTCGCGTTAGGCTAGCAGTAAAGCTGTATAAAACTCGAATTTTTAATTTAAACTCCTGCAATGACCATTAAGCGCAACCATTTCAACGGTAACTCGCTTGAAACGAGTTTAGATAACATTGCGTTGTAAAATTCGCACATTCGTCGTAATCTAAGCAAAAGTTTAAGTTTATTTTTGCTTGTCGCAATACGATTAATAATGTGTTTTTGGTGAATCAGTGGTGCACACTGGAACGGTGATGCAGCAACGTTTTACCATATAGCGCGAATATATACTAATTCGCGTCACCTTTCAAACAAATAGGCGTAACGCTAAGTAGTAGAAATTTGTATGGAAAGAGGTTTAGGATATACTTTAGAATTCCCCTTTGAGCACGGGCCAAATAAATCAAGTCTCACACACACATTCATAAATACCATTGAATACTCTTAGCGAGTGCATTTATCAAATATTGGTATTAATCATTTGTGTGAAAGCAACCTTAGAAATTAAGCCAATGACAAACTTATCACCCAACGCATGTACGTAGCAGAATTAATGGTAAAGGAAACCTTGAATGTAGATCAGTGATTCACACCAGTAAAGTGGTCAGATGCCCGCTGTAAGCGCAAAATCATGAGATCGAATCCCGATTTGATTCGCAACGTTCAACGTGTCATTTGTAAGATTCCCTCAACAAGCTGTTTGTAAGGGAAGTTTTCCTCCGTGGCTTGTTATGCCAGAGTGGTACCAGAAGAGCCTTTTCTTGAAAACTGCAACCTCGTCCGATTCAGAAACGTCGTTATTTAAATGAAGAAAGGCTCCAAAAAGTGAAATTCAACCAAGATTCGAACCCAGAACCTTGCAGTTTCAAGTTACACGCTCTAGCGATTTGAGCTATCAGTCCACATGGCCAAACTAGGCCTGATTTCTCATACTAGCAGTGCACTTCTTCTAATCTGTATAAGTTTGATTTATTAATTTCTGGTTTAAATACTTTTTAGGAATATGCAGTGTATTACTTTTCAAAGCTCTTAATTTGGCCTGTAGCTGTTAATTAGACCTATCGATTACGTATAATTAGGTCTAAAGTGAAGTCCAAACGGTGTGTTCACTGTTTTCAAATCACAGAATGATTTTGAATAGCTTTTTCAGGAATTTAAGGAATGAATCAATCTTTACTTAACATTGCGCATTTCACAACAAATTAAGTTTTCCCCAAAATTGGAGCATCGAAAGTTTCTCAAGACAACGAATTCAATTTTTCGACTTCCGTGGAAAATACCTAGAAAACGTTTATTCGCTATAATTATTGTTTCGTCTTATTAAATTTTCAGGAAATCTGCTCGCTGGCTGCATGTAATATGATCAATCAGCGCTTCATTCAGGAAGTTTCAAGATTTCCGAGAAGGGATGAAATAAAGCAGTTAAGAGTTCTCCCTAATGTTTTGAGCTACGTAAACATTTCAAGAGAAATTGACCAAGCGGTCACATGTACTTGGCGACCAAAGTTAGGCCTCGTCGAGGACTGTCAGCCAAAAACTCGTAACTACCTGGGCTCAAAAGCTGGCCGTTTAGTGAGCTTATTTTTGAGGGTTATGCGTGGGACTCGGGGCCGGATTATGACCTTTTGGCAGCCCGTAGGTTAATGAAATTTTGGGTCCGAAAGATGGAGCCACCCTCTAATCGGCTCGCACCAGTCTGGAATATATTTTGTTTTAGCAATATTTGCATAACTGGGACCCCGTATTTCAAATAAAGGGCTTCAATTGAGGTCCTTTATCTCAAATAAAGGGCCCGAAATGAGGGCCCTTTGTCTCATATAAGTGGCCTCCAACAGGTATCTTTTACTTCAAATAAGGAATTACTTTAAAATTGGATTTTCAGACTTCCTGGCCTCCTTTTTAAAAGTCAGTAATGCTCCACCCAACTTTGCGAGCCGTAGGCTGCAGCCTTACTGGTCCATAGAGTTTCCAGCCCCAATGAGTCCGTGCATTGGGATATGTGTGAAAGCTTAACAAAGTGTTTAGTGACAAGGTAACATATACCCATTGAAAATCTCGTCTCAATCTTGAACCTAACAGGATCGCATGCTGCAGCATTATCGGTTGTAAAAGTTGATCAGACACTGATGTAGTCACACAAATTTACTTCGATGTTTGTGTGAGTATTTTCGTAACTCGAAGCTGCAATTTTCCCATTTTCCACATTGACATAATTTTCTGAATCAAGCGACGCATTGATGCCACCGTGTGTAACGTTGTCGGCGCGAGGCAGTTTTCTTTCAACTTTTTTTTTACATTATTATTTTGCATTTTTCGTGTTCACTACATTATATAGAATGAACCAGAGAAACCAGCCTGCTCTTTATTATTGATTTCGCAGTCATTCTTCAAAGGCTCGTTTCATCTCTCCTCTTCTATAATAATTGTGGCATTCTTGTTAAATGGAGCACGAGCTTTAACCTTTGCGTAAACAAGAGGAACTGCTAAATGTCAATGAAGATGAAGAATAGAGAAATAATGACAATGATAATTGTAGCAGCAGTCGACCATTTAGCGGTCGACAGTCACATGGAAAGGTTACCGCTCTTGGCGATTCAGTAAATTGTGTCGCCTTCTGCTATACGGAATAAAAATTTGTACGATAAAATCAAGGAAGAAACGACTTTTGTTTGAATATCGCAATACCTTAGTATGTCATATTACGTTAGCCATACTTGTTTAGCTTTCATTATTCCTTCTGTCTTTGTAGTGCGAGTGTCACAGGAATTCGCTGATACACATAGGTAGAAAGGTAGATTGCATTGAAACTTGGGTGTAGGTGTAAGAACACATGGAATAATTAATAAGGGCTCATTGATCTCCTGCTTGTGGTCTTTGAGCTTTGCGTAAAGGCCTAGCTATTATTGATCGTATTATAGGTGCTGATTTGTAGCGCGATTCTTGCCTATGTATGCATGTACATGAGTATTTTTGGCTCATGTATTACTGATGCGACTCTAACGCATGAATAACACTTTTCTTTTAAAATGAACATATCCATACATTTTTTGCATAAATTTTAAACTTGGACTGGACGTTTGCTACAGTATGTTTTTGTGATAGTATTGTGGTTCTAAATAACAAGTGTGATTCAAAAAGTGTGATTTGCAGACCGCCATGCACATGTGAGCTGCCAGTTAGGCCATTTGTCAAAGGTCATTGTTTCGTTTGGTGTTGTACACAGATAAAGTACTGAAAACAAGCTTTCATGGTTACGCAACGTTAATATTGGTGCAAGAATAGTCTTATGTTACAGCAGAATACTTTACAAACTTCACAATGTCTAGCGTCTACTATTTTCATGACAATCGAATGGAACTAACTATGGCCGATCTCAACGACCTAACACCATGTGAACGCAAAGCTATGACTACGACTTAAATTCCTATAGTCCTTAAGACAAAGAAATTATTATCTAAAACCGTACTTCTGTAACGACATAGTTTAAGCAGCATGCTACCGAAAAACTAGGGAACTTCATTCTACTGTTCATAATGTTATAATTATGATGAGAATAATAAAAACTGTATTATAAAATTTGGTTTTTGGATAAATACCACTAGACATACATTTGCTTTTCTTGATTCATTGATGGAACATTTTTTAGTTGTTCTGTTTTACAGCAGGCCTAGTTGGCAGTTTTACTCTACCATACAACCACCTAAAATTGTTGATTTCTTTCTCGTTTCAGGCCAGTCTCACAAGTTCATCATTGGTGAATGTCCAGAAGAGAAGATATGATACCAGACTGGATTCAGTGTCTGGACAAGAGACCATCCGATCGGACTAGTGAAGACCTTGAAATTATCTACACGCGTCTTAAACATGTCAAAGCATTTGAAAATTTGCACCCCATGCTCCTGCAGCAGATCTGTTATTATGGTTATTACGAAGACTTAGAGAAAGGTGTCGTCCTTTATCGCCAAGGTGATACAGGAACTAACTGGTACGCTGTGTTGGCAGGAACATTAGATGTTAAAGTATCTGACACAGGAAAAAGTGAAGATGCAGTGACCGTGTGCACATTTGGCATCGGTATTGCATTTGGTGAATCAGTATTAGATAACAGTCCCCGTCATGCCACAGTGGTAACTAGTGATTACTGCGAATTGCTAAGAATAGAAGAAAAGGACTTCAAAGTTCTTTGGGAGCACAACAAGGAGTTTATGGAGAGTGTGGTTACATCTTTGAGTGGACCACTGGCTGAACATCTTGGAATTGACAAGCTCAATTTGGACAAAATGTCCTCACAAAAGACAGTTCAGTCTGTTAATCCAGCTCTACCAATTACGCGTGAGCCTTCAGAGAGGTTAGCTCTTGCTGGGAGAGTGTTTCGGACAGTATTACTTAGTCGTGCGCCAACAATGATTCGAGATCGCAAATTCCACCTGAGAACGTACCGACGTTGCATGGTTGGCTCAGAAATGGTCGACTGGTTGCTTCAGCAAAGCACTGTAGTTCATTCTCGAAGCCAAGCTGTTGGCATGTGGCAAGCATTGTTAGAGGAAGGTGTCATCTCACACGTTACACATGAACATCAGTTCAAGGACAAGTACCTTTTCTATCGTTTTCGAGAGGACGATCTTGGCATTAGCTCGATTCCTACAAGTAGTGACAAAAAGGAATGCGAGGATGAGCTTCCAGATGTACTTAATATGCTTTCGCAGATAGGTCCTGATGCCATGCTGAGAATGATATTGCGCAAGCAACCACACGAAAGAACACCAGAAGATCTTGAGATCATATATGATGAACTTCTACATATCAAGGCCCTTTCTCATCTTTCAACAATGGTTAAACGAGAACTTGCTAGTGTTTTAATATTTGAGTCACACGCACAAGCAGGAACTGTGCTGTTCAGTCAAGGAGATGAGGGCAAGTCATGGTACATCATATTGAAAGGGTCTGTCAATGTTGTTATATATGGCAAAGGAGTTGTATGCACGCTTCATGAAGGCGATGACTTTGGCAAGTTAGCATTAGTCAATGATGCACCCCGAGCAGCTTCCATTGTCTTGAGAGAAGAAAACTGTCACTTTCTAAGAGTCGACAAAGATGATTTTAACAGAATTTTAAGAGATGTTGAAGCCAACACAGTTCGTTTAAAAGAACACGGTGCAGACGTTTTGGTTCTGGAAAAAATACCCACATCCATTCCGACCCAAGAAGGAGGCGTACAGCCTCACTTCAAATATTCGGTGATGGCTGGAACCCCAGAAAAAATGCTAGAACATTTGCTTGAAACCCGTCTCAATGCAGCATCAGATGATCCTTCCGATACATTTCTTGAGGATTTTATTGTTACGCATATGATTTTCATGCCCAGTAATATGTTGTGTCCGGCACTGATGCAACATTACCACACTGCCAACCATCACGATAATGAGGCTGCCGAAGCAGAAGATCCAGTGGATCTCATTTTGGCCAATAAAAAGAGAGTCATTCAGTTTGTGCAACACTGGCGATTAATCACGAGCAACGCATTTAAGGAAGACCCAACAATAAGGGCATTTCTAGAGGAACTTTATAATTCTGTACTTGTCGATTGCCAGTCACTGACTTCGCTGAGAGAAGAGTTGACAGTTTTGAATGCTATTATTACCGAGACTAATGATAAAGCACAAGAAGACAAAAGCAGCAGAAGGTCTAGGGGTATGCCTGGAACGTCGATTAAAAAGACGAAGGACTCTGACAAGAATGGGAGACATCAACCGTATAAAGCGGGAGATTACAATATCTTCAAGGTTTATTGTGCTGATCACACGTACAGCACATTGAAAATGAGAGTTGATGCTACAGCAGGGCAAATTGTGCAAGTAGCCAGAGAAAAACTGTGTCTTGGGGAAGATCTACAGCTTGTAGAAGTCAGGTCCACCGGTGAGCGTGTTGTCTTCAGAGAAGACGAAGTCAGTGTTACCACAGGTTTGAGTGTGAATGGACGTCTGTTTATCGCTCCTAGAGAACATTTAGATTCACTTACTCCTCTTCCTGAGCAAGAGGGGCCGAGCACGAGTACATGTTCACACTTAGAACTAATGTCTTCGAAAGACATTGCCTTCCAGTTGGCCATATATGATTGGGAATTGTTTACAACCGTTCATGACTTTGAGTTGATATATCACGTGTTTGGTCGAGATAAGTTTGGCAAAATTATGTCTAATCTTGATGTGTTTTTGCGACGTTTCAATGAAGTCCAGTTTTGGGTGGTTACAGAATTAACGCTTTGTCCCACTGTGGGAAAACGAGTGCAGTTGTTAAGAAAGTTTGTGAAAGTTGCATCTCACTGCAAAGAGTACCAAGATCTGAACTCATTTTTCGCCATTGTTATGGGCCTCAGCAACATTGCCGTCAGCAGATTGTCTCAGAGTTGGGAAAAGCTTCCCGGAAAGTTCAAAAAGATGTTTGCAGAATTCGAAGCCTTAATGGATCCTTCTCGAAACCACAGAGTTTATCGTTTGGCAGTCGCGAAAATGTCACCTCCCATAGTGCCCTTTATGCCCCTTTTAATGAAGGACATGACGTTTACCCACGAAGGCAATAAAACGTATTTCGACGGTTTAGTGAATTTTGAAAAGATGCACATGATTGCACAAACGATACGGACTATAAAGTACTGTCGCAGTAAACCATTCCGTATAGAACAGCCTGCTTCAACCAAGAACACAGCTGAAGTGAAGTCATACGTGAGAAGTTTGAAAGTGATAGATAACCAAAGAAGGCTCACGCAGCTGTCGCACAAACTTGAACCCAGACGATCTTGAATCACAGGATTCATAAGTAGATGAAGACTAAACCAGCCAGCCACTAGTGTTGTATATTCAAAAGTACTTATTGAAAATTAATAAGTTAACTGTCTACAACTATTGCATATATGTTTCATACACTTGCCAGTTAGTTAGGCATAAACACACCTGAAAGTTCATTATATAAGCTACTGTTGATTTTGCCCTACTATTTGAATGTTCGTGCTGCAAATGTTGAGTTGTTGTTTGTAGTATAGAAAGGTGTCTATTGTGTTAATTAATGTTAATTATTATTATTATATTAAAAAGTTAATTGTTTTCGAGAATTAGGCTTGTAAGCAAAGTTATGTAGGCTAGGTTTTATTGTTTTCTTCGGTACGGTTGCTGTATTAAGAAATTCAGAAATTTAATGATATACTCTTTGCTGAAGTATAAATAAATTGTTTTTTTTTGTATAATCAGTGATACCTTGTCCCAGAAGCTATTCCTGTTCTATATTGTTGTATCAATTTGTGACACAGTCTTCTTTGTCGTCAGCCTACAATAGCTCAAGTAAAAAGTAAAAAAATTATTTATCGTCTATTTTGTATTGTATATATATACAAAAAATAGGTGTTTATTATGAGTCTTTACTGTTCTGCATTTTTTTTGTGCATCCATTAAGTGTTTTAAGTGTTTTCTTTCTTGCTGTAAGTCGGGTCTATTTGTAAAGACACTGTTTTAAGAGTGTAAAATTAGTGCAGCATCATACACAGAGAAATTCTTACATGTCCCCATGCATACTCTCGTTAGGGGTGAGCATTCTCTACCAGAAAGCGAATTCGAACCGAATTCGAATTGAGATTGAAAGATTTTCGAACTAGTTTTCGAACCACCAGTAAAAATTAGTCTTACAAAAATCATGCATGTCACTAGATTTTGTTCTACAATAAAATGACTAGTAATTGGTATAAAATTGTGCACAGAAATCACAGCTAAATCACGCTAATTGCATGATGTTTCAATCGTTTTAGTGACAAAGAACATTGATTGAAGTACTGAATTATTCGAATCTATAGTTTTGGATTCGAATCGAGTTCGAACTAAAAAAACTCGTTCGAATCGAATTCGAGCGTTCGAATTCGATTCGAACTCGAACGTTCGATGCTCACCCCTAACTATCGTACTATGAAACAAATAATCTCACAACCAATAATCTTCTGGAGTTTTGTTGTAGACTAATTTTGGGAAACGATCAGTACATTTACTCATGAAATAAAAAAAAGATGGGAACTAAGAAATTGTATCTTTTGTTTTCCAACAAACAATGCCAGGTTATTTGCTTTACATTTGCTGCCCGTAGTGGTTCATTATTGTACAATGTCGTTGAACTAACTTATAATATAAACTGTCACATTGGTTGGCAGTTACTTTTATAAAACCGCAGTGAATTCAGTAACTTCTTTTTTGCCATTTTAATAAAAAATTGCCTTAGCTTGATTAGAGACATATTCATCAGTTCAAATTACAGACACAACAAAACAATAATATTTATTATCATTATTTAAAAACTTGGTACACTGAGTTTATAACCATAATCACTGTGTGCTAAATGCTGCCTAATGCATATTGTGCGTAACTGCGTATAGTGTACTCATTGTTTCAGAATGCGTAGTTCCAGCCACATTGCGCGTTACGGTTGCTATGAGCATGTAAATAAAACTTTATTGAATAGACAAACCTGAATTTTTCCATTTTCGTTCAACATTGAGTTGCGCGCTGTTTCGCGCGCTTGTAACATGATTTTGTAAACTTTCTTCATTAAAATTGTTGGTTAAATGGTCTTTTAATCTGTAACCTTAATTTTTTTATTTGCAAGTTGTAAACTAGCGACATAGGCACAATTTGTGTGGAGTAGATTGGAATTGCTTTGCATATTCCTGAAAATGACTAGCTGATCCCAGACGTGATATTATTGTGATTGCCGATTGACTCCTTTTTGGCTATCTACCTTGGGATAAATGGGACAGGCCTTGAAACTGAACCTGATGTAAAAAATGAAGTGGAGCTCTTGAACCTGGCGTCATGGAGACTGCGTCTGAAGAAGGGGGAACGCAGCATGTTCTAATTCTGAAAAGTATAAAACGCTTATCTTTTGCTCTTTTAGTCTAATATCAGCTAATTTTACTGAAGTTACAGCGGTGCAAAATATCAGTAGGTATTTAAATTCATGTTTTATCTGGTTTAGTGCAGTTGTAAAGTTTAATAAGGTAGCAGGTTACTCAGTGCGTATATGCTTATAACGTGTTAATACAATTCATACGCAGTAATAATAAGTGCATAATAAAAAAAATCAAACAAGAACTGAAAATAAAAATCTGACAACGGAAACATAAGAACAATGGCAACTGAAATACATTTCATATCACAAGCATAATTCTTAGACAGTCACAAATAAATTATCATGTAAATAACAGAACTTAGAATCGGGTTTATCTATATATTGGTATATTGAAGTATATTAAATTTGGCACTAATTTTCATGCACAGGCACACAGAAATTATAATTTACATAGCAAAAAGCATATCATGCGGGGAAAAAGCACAACCGGAATAAAAAATTACATTGAAAATAGAAAATGTCAATACTACTGCTGTACAAGTAATGTTTAAACTTGTCTTATCAGTTATTCTATGTGTCAAAAATATTACTTGTAAAAGATTTCACTGATGAAACTTGTCATTTGAAATTTGTAATGACTGTATGAAACCAGGGCTGTGGAGTTGGTGCATTAAACTCCTGTCTCCGACTCCTAGAATTTTAGAAGATCCAACTCCGACTCCTAAAATTTTTGGAGCCCCTACTCACGACTCCTACCTGTAAGTAACAGTTTGTAGTACTCTCCATATTTAGCTACAGTGGCATTTCATCACTATTTCTTATGCTCGGAAAACAAGCTGCATAGACAGCAATACAAAAGCGTCCCGAAATGGGACATTATGCATGAATGCGCATAAAACTTAAAAGTACCTCGAGTTTTAGTTTGCCTGTTTTTTACCGACACTGACACCGACTCCTTTAACAATAAGTGTACTCCAGAGTTCCGACTCCAATACCCAAAGTTTTAAGAATGATTATTTGCTGCAGGAGGTTTTAAAATTGAAATTCATTACTGACAACGGCAAAAACTGTAACAAAAGAAAGAAATGAATAACGAAAAAGCAATAAGGTGATGAGGATGGACAAAAAATGGGCGATGAAGAATGTGA
Organism: Tubiluchus corallicola; assembly: GCA_030141605.1. Taxonomy (NCBI): domain Eukaryota; kingdom Metazoa; phylum Priapulida; class Priapulimorpha; order Priapulimorphida; family Tubiluchidae; genus Tubiluchus; species Tubiluchus corallicola. Next base: position 49,743 of record JAQGDQ010000570.1, read on the forward strand.
AGTGAATGCAAATGACGACTGTGATTGATTCTAAAACTGCCTCTTTTGTAGATTCGACTTGTCTGACATTTGACGAGAATGGCTGCGAGACATTTGATGCACAGTTTATTTCGCTTAGGAACCCTAAAACAGGTATTATTTTTTAATCTTGTTGATATTTTTTGTGAAGTCTAAAAACGTAATGCTTCTAAAGTCTAGTGCTAGCCAAACTCTGCAAAGAAGTTTTGCGCATAAACCCACAATTGTAAACCATACCACATCCATTACACCACCATTTACTCCACACCACTCATACCATGCCACACCACGCTACTCATACCATGCCATGTCACACTACACCCGCTACACCACCCCCACCGTAACACCCACGCCAAGCACTAGAAACGTAATGGAAGCTAGAAACTAATAATGCTCAGTGAATAAATTTCTTCGAACTATGTAGTAACTCAGTATTATGTACTTAGTACCTATTGATTATTTGGAATTTAACTTCTAACGTACATGTGCTCGCAAACCAAAACCGTCCGTAAGTCGGCATAGTTAAAACGATGTTATGATGCTTCAGAGTAGAATGCACGAAAATTTTGGTCCAATGTGAATTTTTATAAAAATAAATGCTAAATATATTGGATTTTTATATTCTAACATTAAATTATCAAGAAAATGTTAAAAAAATATTAAAATCTAATTTTATAATACCGTGTCCATTTCTCTTCTTAGAAACTAGTGCTGCAGTTGTAAAAAACTTGCATTTTCAAACTCCGATGGTAGCTCCTGGAAGCTACTATCACTAGTCATTTTGCTTTGGGTTTTTTCTGTTGACAAGCCCAAATCTTCGTCAGGAAAAGCATAACTTCAATTTGCTCTTGCAAAGTCCATAGCAACCACACTTTCGTACAGTTGTTAAGTGTTCTGTAGAGACGCGACAAAAAACAATGGCTGCCTTTAACAGTGATTTTCTCAAGATTACGTTTTTCAATGTGTAGCCTGCACCTCAACTTCAATGTGCATTATGATCTCAGTTTAGAAATAACATAGAGCAATGAACTTGGTATCAAAATGATTCTCATGAAATGGAGATTCAGGATATGTGAATAACTAGAAAAACTCAATTGCTGACTTATGGACGATTTTGCTAGCAAGCACACATATATCATGTGCTGCATAAAGTGGCCATCTTGCGTCTTGCTATTCATTTGCGTACTGTAGAAATTGGCTTCACAGCATTAAAGCAACTCGGGGTGAGGTAGACAATAAAAATGCTCGAGACTGTTTCTGTCTAGTCATCCAGATAGTTTTGCTTTTTATCACACACCTACCTGCCCAGGAATTTAGTAATAAATTGCATGTGCGTGTATTTGCCTGGCGCAGTCATCGAAGATCGTATTTTTAAATTTAGAAACAAAACACAATAATTATTATAATGTCGTTGTGCCATGTTTTTATAGTGTCGTTGAGCGAGCTGCCATGTTTTTTTCAACTAACTCTCGCCATATTCGAACTTTCTGTTCAGCTAAAATACCTTGTTAAAGTCAAGATAAGTGGCATGTTCATTTGAAAACCTAAGTGCTATAGCTACGTTCTCGAGAATAGCACTCTTACTCAAAGTGTGTTAAGCCTGTTTTGTGTGGAATAATGATGTTTTTCTATGAAATTACAAAATTAAGATGCATTTCACAGTAAGTTACATGTCACCTCATAAGGAATTCCAAAAAAAAATTATACTCAAAGTCTTTCAGCCGCTTTTGCTAACACTTTTAGTGACAGCAAACAAGGTTCTTGTGTCCGCACAATACTTACAGTCATTCGTACATGTCCAGATATGTCTATGGATATCCAAAGAACTTGGGTTCGAGTCGTAGCTTAGTGTCCAACTCAAAACTATTGTAGGCATTCTAATTTGGCATTGCTTTTAACATTTGTTATATTAAACAGCGGCTCTCTCTATATATGTGTGTGTGTGTGTGTGTGTGTGTGTGTGTGCGTGTGCGTGGACGTGCGCGCGCGTGTGTGTGAACAAAAGTTCATTTTGCACATAGCAAGCACAAAGTTGCAATACTGCTAAACAGTTTTCCCACCCCTAATGTACAAGACACAGTATATATATATATATATATATATATATATATATATATATATATATTGCAATTTTGTGCTTGCTATGTGCAAAATTAACACATTTGTAACAAGTTAGTTTTCAAAATCACTAACCTGCCCACTGGGTGAGTTGGTGACCTTATAGCGTGGCCCGCTGCATCTGCGTGGAGTCAAACCTCCGTACCGACTACTTTGGGACTGCAAAAAACTTGCCATTATAGTGAGTTTGGTTCTATAATGAGCTGCGTTAATACTTCGTGCTTACACAGATAACTTGTTTTGCCGAAAATTTTAACGAAGTTGGAGAAATGGGAGCATGTGAACTTATCTTTACTTGCCAGATAACGCTTTGATAAATTACAATACGGTTACCCGTAAGGCGTTGTAACTGTGTTCAATTTTTAGTTACAGTAACGTTTGAAGTTACCAATAGTCCTAGTTATTTATAAAGACAGTTGATTGGTTTTAATTGAGTCAGACCGTAGGTGTCCACTGGTAATTCAAGCTAATTACATTGTTGATACATAGTTTGGAGTTTTAAACTTTTTCCGGTCTTGCTTGTTTGTTTGCTGTTTGAATGTAAAAGTGTTTTTGTGTTTTTTCAGGGCAAGGTTCTCTTTACATATTTTCACACGATAAGAAGGCATTGTATGAAACTCTAAAATTCAACGAACCGTGCAGGTCTTGGTTTATAGGAGATTCTGTACAATCAGGTAAGCTGAGCCAAATTAGACCTTTCAGTATAACTTCTTGCAACTGTGACCAACACCCGCAGTCCCGGCTTAGTATTAATAACGTTTATGTGTGTGTGATTGGGGTTTTCATCCGTGGCAAACTTGCCGTCAATGATCTCTGATTCCGTGTGTAGTGTGCATCCATTTACGCAAATTACTAGCTTTAACTCCTTTAGGACTGTAAGCGTTTGTTGCATTTTGCATCCGTTCATGAAAAACTGCTGTCACTAAGTAGCGATTACGTTATATTTGGTAATTTTTGTAGGTTTCTACTACTCACACAATGGAGTGTCATGCAAAATTATATATGAATTGCATTTGCTTGCCTTTGACAAATTAAAAATCTTTTTTTTATGAAAAAAATGAAAGAATCTTTTAGTAACGGTAACAAAGCACAGAATCACTTGTACAAGTAGAATTCCTTTGCACAAAGTTTGTTCACTGGTCTTGCTTGATAGAAACGGTAGCTGGTATAGTAGTCAGTCGGGAAGCAAAAACATGTATAATAATTGCACTGTTTATGTTACTAATGCACTTTTAAAACAGAATAATTTTTTAGCTTCAAATTAAGTAAAAAAATTGTAGATAAAATAAAACATGCGTCGTTGAGTGAAGAAAGGTGAGAAAAGTTCAACATTGAGAGAGAGAGAGAGAGGGAGAGAGAGAGAGAGAGAGAGAGAGGAGGCAGTATGTTCGCATAAAGCAAAAAAAATGTTACCTCGGCGTGAGGCCCCCTGGAGGGTGAGGCCTTAGGCGGTTGCCTAGTTTGCCTATGCTTAAGGCCGGTCCTGCGTTAAGCGATGACTTACTGTATAATAAAAATAATAATAAAATATGTTTTATGAAGTGCACATTTAAGCAAAATACTTTCAATGATGCTGTATGGTAAACAATTATGGTCACAATTGAACAACTAAGAAAATGTATCTCACGTTTCAACTTCTTCATTTCTTATCTTTGACCATGTGATGCAACCTTTTTGTATGTGAAAGTCAAGTGCAGTTTATTGCAATGTTTTGTGATCATTCTCTCGTGGAATTGCTGTTTATCGGGATTTTTATAATATTCTGATGTTGTATTTCAGACGGAAGTTTTAGTATTACGACTCGAGTCGATCCGCTGTTTCTAGTGGTGCCGTACTTGATGGAACATACAGTACGTTGATACAAAGTTATTTTTCTGGATCCTTGTAAATTGACATGTCAGTGAATGCTATGCGTATTAACAAAGCTCACGACACCTGTTCCGACATTTTTGGTCGCAGTTCGTGAAAGAGTAATATTTTTTGGAAACCGTACCTCTGTCAAAACTTTACTGCAATAATTACAGTGACGGCATTAGCTTGTCATTGTACAATTAGAAAGTACGGTTTGGGATGTACAATATTTTGCAGGGAATAGACTAATATCAGAGTTCGTACGACTATTTGATGAAAGAAGTTTATTCAGAAGCAGAAACTCAAATAGAAGAAATGTTAATGTGTGTACATCTCAAAGTGACCAAAACTCACTAACCAGAATGGCCAGAAAAAGAAAAAAACTGCAACTAGAATTCCTAGATACATAACACATAATTATACGCCTCTTCCAACCTTTTAAGAACTCACATAGAAAATCTTATTATGTGTAGCTCCTGAAGTGATGAAAACTTGAAAAAGAAGCCAGTCAGCAAAAGTGATCATTGAAAACTTGGAAATTTGTTAAATCACGTAGGCAGCGATGTTTTTCTTTCTGTGTATTGCTGCGTGATCTTATTCGGATGATAGTGTTGTGGAGATCTGGAATATTCTATAGTACAGTCGAACAATCTTTTTACCTTGTAGAAGATTCGAGAACTTTCTATACGCGATGCACGTAGTAGTTTCTAGATTGTCATTTGCACTTATATATAAGGCGGAGCTGGCCGCTCGAGTTTATTCTCTGATTCTCAGATATGCTTTCACGTTTCCAGATTATCACATTGACTGTAAATATTTCGCGTTCCTTCATACTTGTGTGTTGTAGAATTCTCACATAATAAACTAGTTTAATTTGACGACGTGTTTTCTGGTTTTCTCTACGAGAGAAACAAAACACAACAGATAGCTATTGTAACTATGGCCGAAGCCGATCTCAATGTTTCAATCTATGACCTCAGTTCTATATCTAAAACTGAGATGGTGGCGATACAGTGACCACAGCGGTGGACGAAATCATTAAATTTAGTCAAAATTGAACAGTGTGTCTCTGTATCTGTTTGGTCGCCCGCGTTTTCGAGAAACGGCGCAATTACCCCCCCCCCCCTTCTGTGAGATAGACTTTGACAAGCGCGGACGTGCGACACTATTCCACCTTGAAATCGAAATATGACAATAAGTATCAGGTTATTAGCGATATAAATGGAGTCGATTGAATTGTAATATTGTTGAGGCAGAAAAATTGCCGCTGTCATAAATAAACGATTATAAATTACTTTGTGGAGACCTTTCAGTTCCTATGTGTGTGTTCACTATCGCGCTGCATCTAACACCAGGGCAAGCATGGCGATCGCATTCGATTGAATACGCATCGCGGATCTCGCATTACGTACACATAGAGTCCTATCTTTAGCCTAAAATTCCAAATTGCTTGATGCCAATGCCAAACGAGTGTAATACTGGAGGTGGTTACACGTTTTTTTGATATTTACAATTAATTGTAATTGCCATTTTGAAAACAAATGTTCCCTTAATATGTTTGGCCTCTCTTCTAGGCTACCGTTTTCCAGCCGCTTGATCAAATACTTGTCGACGAAGAATTTCCCCATACCATTCAGTTGCTGGATGTTCCGTTACTAAGCTTGGACAGAGTGACGGACGTGAAGGGCCATGAAGACGTTCAGGCTTATAGTTTTAACAAGGAGAAGTGTTTATCTTGGCTCAAAATAAAGGTATACAGTTAGTACTGCAATTACTGCAATTACAGTTAGTACTGCAATCACTGCAATTACAGTGAGTACTGCAATTACTGCAGTTACAGTTAGTACTGCTATTACAGTTAGTACTGCTATTACTGCAATTACAGTTAGTACTGCAATTACTGCGATTACAGTTAGTACTGCAATTACTGCAGTTACAGTTAGTACTGCAATTACTGCAATGACAGTTAGTACTGCTATTACAGTTAGTACTGCTATTACTGCAATTACAGTTAGTACTGCAATTACAGTTAGTACTGCAGTTACAGTTAGTACTGCATTTACTGCAATTACAGTTAGTACTGCAGTTACAGTTAGTACTGCTATTACTGCAGTTACAGTTAGTACTGCAATCACTGCAATTATAGTTAGTGCTGCAATTACAGTTAGTACTGCAATTATACTGCTATCTACAGATGAACAACATCACTGGTGGAAGAGTAAGCGTTCAAAATGGGAGCACCCAAGACTGGTGTCATTTTACTAATTACACGATACACTAATTACGCTAATTACATTTCCGAACCGCTTATCACACTTTTATAGCTAGATCCCTTTAACATTTTTTTGCAAACTTTGAAATAAGCCTGACTTCCCAAAGACTTCTGTCGCGAACACGGACTAGAATTTATCAGGTTTTTTTTCTTATTTTGTAAATATATTTAATTTTTGACTTCTTAGCTCCTTGAAAAAGTCATAATTTTAGGTATTACGTTATTAAAGATCTACAGCTAATGCTACATTATTAAAGATCTACAGCTAATGCTACATTATTAAAGATCTTCAGCTAATGCTACGTTATTAAGGATCTACAACTAATGCTACATTATTAAAGATCCACGGCTAATGATACATTATTAAAGATCTACAGCTAATGCTACGTTATGAAAGATCTACAGGTAATGCTACGTTTTGAAAGATCTACAGCTAATGCTATGTTATGAAAGATCTACAGCTAATGCTACATTATTGAAGATCTACAGCTAATGCTATGTTATGAAAGATCTACAGCTAATGCTATGTTATTAAAGATCTACAGCTAATGCTACATTATTAAAGATCTACAGCTAATGCTACATTATTAAACTTCAAGTCAGTGCTACATTATAAATTCGTTGCATATAAATGAACTTTAGTGAAAAAGAGCTACGATTATAAGACTAAATACAATGTAACAAATACATACCTAGTTCTTGGTATTATACCTACCTGGATTATCCTTGATAATGAGAAGGTGGATTGACATGACACAATAGTATGTGATCCCTAGGAAAATTTTAGCAAGATTACAACTATATACACCTGAGAAGGAAGCCCATATGCAAGAGATTACACAGCTAATTGGGCATGAATCCAAAACTAGTTTTGTAAATTACATACTCAAGTTTTACATAGAGTTAAATATATACTATGAAACGGGTTAACTAGAGCAGATCCGTGCAAACACGAATAAACACTTTTCCTCGAGAAGCGCCATACAGGCGCCGTTCTCGACAGCTTCGTTTTTCCTTTAAGCGAAGTCAGTGGATTAACTATGTGATTTTGTTTTTTTTTCCAAAGGTGGAGGCAGCTGCGGACAGATTAGAGAGAACGAATGAGAATGTCGGCTCTGGCTCCAGTTCAGCTTCTCTTGTGAGGAGTAAGAAAGAGCAACCTAGTCGTGGTAAGAATTTGATTTTTGATACTTGACTGTCACTTTTAATCGGTCGACAAGAAATTTCCCAGGCTGGCGACAAAAAAATTTGTTTCTGTCTCACTTCTTGAGCTCAAAACTTGTCAGTAGGGAGGTAGGAAGAATTTGTAGGCTTTGTGAACGTTTCAAGCTGAATCGTGGAATATTTAGAATCAGTTGAAATCAAAGTTCGTTTATTTCTCACTGGTTCTTTCAATGCAATTTTACGCTTTGCTTTTTCATTTTTTTCGCGTTACTAAATTGTCGTACAATTATCGATTATCGTATAGTCTCCTTTTGTACAGGATGAATGTATCTGATCAATTTACCAAATTGTCATATAATTATCGATTATCGTATAGTCTCCTTTTGTACAGGATGAACGCATCTGATCAATTTACTAAATTTTCGTATAATTATTGATTATCGTATAGTCTCTTGAACGTATGTGATCAATTGATTGTGAAAATTAGGCTGTTGTCCCACTGCTAATGTAAACTGTATTATACCGTTCTGATATAATACTGATCTTTAATACCGTTGTAACCGTTTTGCAGCTGATTACGTGAATTACTCATGTGGATTAATCTCTGATTATATACCAGCATCTTTAGCTGCTGATTTGAAGGAATATCTTGGGTAAGTGACTCACTGTCATTCCATCAACAGTCATTTGATACAGTAACAAGTTTTGAACGTTACCGAAGCCGTAGGGAAGGCAGTAACGGCTTTTAGACCTCACCGGCTGTGTTGTTTCTCCATACAAAGTGTGAGTGAATACCTCCGCGGGGTTGAATCAGAAAGTGTTTTGCTCAAATAGCATTTCACGCTCACTGGCTATGTCGGCTGACCGTAGTTTGGCATTTCACATAATTGACCATGTCGGCTGACCATGGTTTGGCATTTCACGCTCACTGGCTATGTCGGCTGACCGTAGTTTGGCATTTCACATAATTGACTATGTCAGCTGACCGTAGTTGCCATTTCACATAATTGACCATGTCGGCTGACCATGGTTTGGCATTTCACATTCATTGGATATGTCGGCTGACCGTAGTTGCCATTTCACATAATTGACCATGTCGGCTGACCATGGTTTGGCATTTCACATTCATTGACTATGTCGGCTGGCCATAGTTTGATATTTCATGTTCATTGGTTATGTTGGCTGACCATAGTTTACCATTTCACATAATGGACTATGACATCTGACCATAGTTTGGCATTTCACATAATTGACTATGTCGGCTGACCATAGTTTGGCATTTCACATCACTGGTCATGTTGACTGACCATAGTTTGGCATTTCACATTCATTGGTTATGTCGGCTGATCATAGTCTGTCACTATATCCAAGTGATTGCTAGCACCCGTATGTTTACATGCCAGTTGAATATCTAGATCAACGCAGGCACTTCTGAAGCTAATATAAGTACCAATACATTTGCAAGCCGCACCAAAAATAGTTTTAAAACTTCATGCAACCATTTTGAGCTCTGATCTTTTCTAGTTTTGCTATTTTTTCTAGCAAACTTGCTGATGTTATCTGGTTAAACACCATTTCTGTTGAATTTAGGATAAGAAAAGAAGAAAAGGCTGAATCTTGTGAACCTCCACAAAAGGTATGCGCCCTTATTCACGACACTTTTCCATATTATCTACATTTTTCTTTAGAAGCAATTATGTGTGTTTCTGTTAACTGTGAAATCAGATTGCTGATTTCTTTATGAAAGCACAACTTACACACGGCTTAAAAGTGGCCTTCTTTTTATTCAAATCTATAACAATACGGTTGAACCTCGTTATACAGTCAACCTCGGATATAAGGGACACCTCGGGACCGGAAAAACCGTCCCTTATATCCGATGCCCCTTGTAGCCGAAGTTGAGTCAGACCGATGGTGTATCTAGACCTGTACTTTTTTGTACTTTTACCCATATTTTTTATGGATTATTGCTACACATTCAGTGCAAACGGTATGTAGGCAGCTTCTTGAGTGATGCGAGATGTATGTGACCGCGGAAACCGAGCTGTTCGAAGGCTAAGTTTGCGAAAAATTGTGGTTAAAATCGATCAATTTCGCTTTGATCATAGGGTCCCTTATATGCGAGGTAATTTACCTTGGTTTCTATTACCTGGGACCTGAAGATGTCCATTATAACTGAAAGTTCCTTATATCCGAGTACCTTATATACGAAGATTTTTACATAGGAAAAACATTACGAAAAATTGGGACCAGTGTTGGTGGTCCCTTATAAGCGAGTACCTTATACCTGAGGTTGACTGTACTGCCTCCCGTTATAACGCCAGCCTCGCCTTAACGCCAACTATTGCCCTGTCCCGATTTCCATAGTATATTAAATATTGGGAATACCTCCAACCTCGCTCTTCCGCCAACATAGCTGCTGTGCCCAAAACCATTTTTACATAATAAATTTCCCTCATTGTAACGCCAGCCAAGATAAAGCACAATGAATTACTGCTGAAAAACAGCCGTATTATTGTAAGAACAATGATCTCTGATAAGAAAAAAAATTATGTTGTTTAAATTAAAATTTAGGTTTCGTAGCAAGTGACTGTATGAAGGTGAATGTTGAGGTTTTGAGCCGGAAGCATGCATTTTTATACTACAACAGCTGCGTAACTAAGGTTCAGTACTGAACTGATGTAAATTTAACGGCTGCTTGGTTAAAGGTCAAGTTATAAGCGGTGGCTATTTATAGTCCAGTAACATTACGTTGGAAGCATGGGTGGGGGCCGTTGGAAGCACGGGTGCATATTTCTCCTATCAGGAGTTATCTACTTAACCAAGTATTTCACAAGATGTCTTCTCCTCGCCGTTTTAGCTAAAAGTTTTATAACGTACCGCTGTAGAACTACACTTGCACTGTTAATGCAATTCTGTAATAAATGCTCATGCAATAATTGTAAGAGATTAATGATAAAACTATTTACTGATATCCGCATCTTATTGTTCTGCTTGCTAGGAGTTTGTCAGGCTAACTGCCCGATAAGTAAAAGATCATTCGGCCTGAATGGGCACTAGTAGTGTTGAATGCCACTGAAAAATGCTTTCACATTGTGCAACGTCATTGATGGAAGAATAGACATTCAAAATGGGAGCGCCAAGCCTGAAATGAAGACGACTTTGAAGCAATTTTTATTAATTACACTATGGGGCTTATCGTACTTTTATTACTAAATCTTTCTAACATTTTTCGGAAATGTTGAAATAAGCCTAACTTCCCAGAACGTGTTTCTTTTCCTTGAAAACTAGTACAGTGTTCCCTCACATATCGCAGGTGTTCCATTCCAGGCCCACCCGCGATAAGTAAATTTCCGCAAAGTAGGGACGCTATACTTATTTTAGTAGTTGTACATTATTTTAAGTCTTTATAAACCCTCCCCACACTCTTATACAGTAAACATAACCCTTTCTCATTCCCTTAATGACTTTTCCCATACTGTACATGTACCTTTTAAAAAACTGTACGTAAATGGTCATAAAAATGTTTTAGACGCTTAAATTTAGATAAGTAATTTTGATGGAGTACCGCAAAACCCACGAAACAGCGAAAATACCGCGATAAATATTGTACATTAATATTTTTGAGAACTTGCGAAACAGCGAATCCGCGATAAACGAACCGCGACGTAGCGAGGGAACATTGTACACTATTTAATCTGTGTTGTTTTTCCTAAAGTGAATGTTTAGTTATTGTTTTTTTTCAGAAAGCTAGAACGGACATCGTCTCGGAGCCAACTGACGACTACAGCGAGGGATGTAAAATGGAAAAGGGAAGCGAATCTGTAAGTGACGTTTAAACATCAATGAGCAATGGCTATATAATTTGTGCAGTTTCACCCAAATTACCGTATTTTCCCATGTATAAGAGACCCTTGTGTATAAGAGACCCTTTCAATTTTTAGGCAAAAATTCTGGAAAAAAGTTTTTTGGTAATGAATAACTTTATTCATCATAGAAATCATTAAATTCCTCATCACTCTCATCAAAAATATCAACTGGAGTCAGACCTTCAGCAATTCCAGCCAGTTCATCATCAGAGGAGTCACTCTGCTCAAAAATGGCATTGTCCTCTGTGCCGTCCATGGCATTGGAGATGCCACACTTCTTGAAAGATTTAATAATGACCTCTGGCTTTACACCATTCCATGCCTTGAGGACCCAGCTGCAGACTTCTCCAAGGGTTGGCTTACTCCCATGTATAAGAGACCCCCTATTTTTAAAGTGAAAATTCTGAGCAAAAAAGGGTCTCTTATACATGGGAAAATACGGTAATCATAATTATCTTTCACAGAATTTACGATCGAGTAAACTTTAAAATATTCCATCTTTTTGAGTTTACTTTGATGTAATGAAGATAATGCTCATTTGTAGAATGCAAAAATCGAACAATTATTATCATCAGCTGCACTTATAATGCAGGTTTACAATTAAAAGTGACTGAAGAGCAAAAATATAAGTACACAGTAGAAATTCACCGGGCACACTAATAAAATGTTACAATAAAAAGATAAATTTTAAGACTCATTTTAAACTATTGAACTATGAACTATGAAATTTATTTCACCCATCAAAAAATACAATATCAAACACATTAATAAACTTTAAATAAAATAATTTGAGTAGTGCGAGGTGAGTGTAGGACCATACGGTCATTTACACACTCACCTTACTTAAATGAAAAAATGATTATAGTTATGCATGCTTCTGTAGACAACTTAATGTAAATAAGGATGAAGTAAATGATGTAATAATAGCACTGGTATAAGAGCAATAAACCTGAAAGTTGAGAAAGGAAAACATAAACTGTAATTATGACTTAAAACAGTTAAAATCAGTAATAGATCTCAAGCTAAATGGAAGTCTATTCCATTCAAGTGGAGCTGCATAAGCATGCTTATCATACTGAACACCGATTCTTCAACGATCAGTGACTACTAATGTAAAATGTATAGGTACTGTGGTACTGCAGCACCCCTTGTTTTCACTCATTATTATTGATAATATTCAATATAATAACGTTTTTTCTTTTGTTTTTTCTGTATACTTGTGCGGAACCGGAGCACGTGAGGGAGGTACAATTTGCTTCACAGTCCAAGCAATGCGGTATTAGGCTGCTGTGCGCGTGCGCCCTTGCGCACAGGTCTGAGATAAAACACTGTATTTTAGGTAGAGAGAGAGTACTGTCGCTTACACAGTGTGTTGTCAGTTGTCACATGCTTGAAAACCGTGTACCGGCAAATTCTTGAACTGCGACAATTTATGCTATTCGTAAACAAACAATATTTTTGTTTAGGATTTTGCCAAGTTTATGCATAAATTTTCGCATGTTTGCTTGTTTGCTTAAAATTACAAAATTAAAATTATATATGTTTGTTTTGTTTTACACAGTATTAAAACAAAGGCTAAAAATTTTCTGAGCAGCGGCATCCCCAGTAATTTTAGCTACGAGCCTTTGTGGTGCATACTAAGCCTAAGAGCGGTGACTTGTACTTTTGTATTAGTAATGCTACATGCATCGGCTAGTAGATTCAGCCGGTTAATTAGGTCAAAATATTTCCATCACGAAGTGAGTCTATTAAGCGGTGCTTTCATTTCAACAACTGCTTGCATGATATAAAGAATCTCGATATTTAAAGGACAAGAAAGGGGGTACCTGACGTAAGTTTCAGAAAAATCGCGTTAAAAAATTATATTACTTTACAGCAATTTTATGCATATATCTTACTCGCACTGAACGGAATTTTAGTTTGTTTTCATTTTAAATCTCCCGCAATACTGTTCCGAAGTCACCATTACATGACGTCATGTACCAAATGTAAATCAAGGGAAGAGAAAGCAATGTTAAATTATGTCTCAAAAGAATTTCTGTGCAAATCTATATTACTTAGATTTTCGCTTATTTGCTAGAAAGACTTTGCTAGTGTAACTAAAAAGGAAAATTATTAATTATTTGAAATGTTTTCACCAATTGGTAAAATGTTGCTGATTCATCCTCAGGGTGCAGCACTCACTAACCAAAAAACATATTTTTAATCTTATTGACAAGTGCAGTAATTTTTAATTTTATTTAGTTATGACTTGTGCTCTATGAATGCTCTGATTATTTTTTCAAACTTTACTCATTGTTATCAAAACTTGTTTCAAATGACCTGTTGTCAAAATGGCTGCGTCTAACGGTCATCGCGGGAGTTTAAATTTACATGTTTTATACAGCGTGACTGCCAATTGAAGTCCTGCATGCAAAAAGGCAGTACGTAAGCGATATAAAATTTCAAAACGATTTTTTCAAGCTTTATGTTTATGAAGGGTTTTCTTGTGCTTTAAGTCAAGTTTTATGAAAACATTTTGTTTTTTTAGGCGTCTAAAAAGACCAGGGCACAGAAACTGCTCGGCAAAGTCGACAAGTCCGGGATGAAAAGTATATCAAGTTTCTTTGTGCCAACGGGAAAGAATAATGAGAAAAAGAAGTGAAAGAGACATCAACAATGAAACCATTGCCTTCCAGTCTATGTACAAAAGCTAACGTTATCGTTTAAACTGTTCCATTGTCTTCCAGTCTGTGTACAAAAGCTAACGTTATCGTTTAAACTGTTAGCGCGTTGACAGCCAGGCACCTACATTCTTTGAATTGCAGGCTGCCTGATTTTATTGAGTTATGCCGGAAAAGTTCTAGTGGTGTGTTAGAAAACAAAATGCTTAATTTTGTACATCTATGTGATCGTGTTCCCAATTCTAATTATGATTAATTTTGATCTGTCACACTTGAAGTGTCCCCACATCTTATTATTTAGCTGATACTTTGTGTGAAATGTAAATTGAAAATTTAATTTCTGGCGTTTGTGAATATGCATCAGTGTAAGATCTCCTAGTAATGGTGAGTGATCATAGTGCGACCACGGTTTGGCTCATTAATATGCATTTCCGAGGATAGTTTTCCAAGGCGAGAATCTAGTAGTATTTTGATGCTTGTATAATATACGCCAAGGAAGGAAATGTCCCGTCAGTAATGTTGCAGAACCTAAACAGTTTCCTGCAATCATCTATTTGTTTATTAATCGGGCCAGGTGCTGTGTAACTTCATAGACACGCATACAAATGCGACCAGTCGGCTATTTGTATTACTTTCAAAAAGGGCAGTGGTTTTCTTAGTAGAGACATCTCTCTTTGTTGTGGCATGTTATCTGTCATAGTTGCATTAAATCATTGTCATTGTGTTGTGTAAATTTGTACTGCACATGATAATACAGTATTATAACCATTATAAATCAATAAATTCATGTCTTTGTTAAAGTAATTGTCTCCAATTTTTTTACTACCAACTTGACACGATCATTGTCACTCTCAGGTGTTAAAAAAATAGACAGCAAAAATTTTGTTCAATAAATTTTCAAATGCAAATGCACGTTGTGGAAGTGGTTATTACACTGGATTTGAACCCTGGACATTTAAGTTTTGCATTTAGACCGCTTGGTCCTTCACGGTCTAAGACATTTAGCTTGAACAAAGTTTAAAGAATTTTGTGACATTCGTGGTAGCTGTTTTTCTCTGTAACATCAAAAACCAGAAATTAATCTCAAGTCAAACAGAGTAAGTTTGTACAGAAATGCCCCAGCGATGTAATGGTCAAACAATTAAGACAGCTTGTCCAGGAATTTATGTAAGAATGGACAATAAAGATTAGAGAAAATATGACATCCCACATTAAAGTTGGAAGTTGAAAAGGTGCTGGAGAAACAGGACAACAGAGACAGGTCTTGACACGAGATAGCTGACATAATACAAAAAGATTTGCTCAACATGATAAGATCGTATAGTGTAGTTGATTAGCAATAGCAGTATGCACAAAGAAAACAATATGTTTACAGTACTGGGCTTAGTTAGTAGAACCATGGGTGACAATCAAATTATCTGCCATTTGCCTCTAAAGGTGAACTTTATCTACATACGAACCAGATCATTAATTAAAAGCACAGCATTTTTTAATATCCCATTTTAGGGGATTACTGTAGAACAAACGACAAAATTAAGGCAACCCATGCACTTACACTTTATTATTATTTCAGGTAATTGCATGATTGTTGGATATTACCGGGTACATCGTTGAGTTGTTTAAAAACAGAAACCTAGAGTGCTAGCCATACATACCTGGCTTCAAATTCGCTAATAATGTTGATCTATGTAATAAAGCGGAACTGAACCTAAACAAGCACACTTGTAACGATGCGTTTTTACGAATGGTAAGTCGTATACAGTCACCAACATGTCTAAGAAAGGTGGAAAGATTCTACGAGTTGTACGAAAAGTAACTCAAAAGGTCAATCATGGACCTTATTATAACACAGATATACCTGCTGGAATGGCGGCGCCCGCTCCTCCTCTTGGACCTTCACTGGGACAACGAGGAATTGCCATTGCGCAATTTTGCAAAGAATTTAACGAGAGAACGAAGGACATAAAAGAAGGGATTCCATTGCCATGTAGAATAACGGCTCGACCAGACAGGTCTTATGATTTAGTTATACATCAACCACCAGCAAGTTATTTTCTGAAATGTGCAGCAGGAATAAAAAAAGGTGCAATGTATGGTGGAGAAATTGCTGGAAAAGTGACTGTTAAACAAATTTACGAAATTGCTAAAATCAAGAGTCAGGATCCACCAATGCAGTTCTTTAGTTTAGAGGAAATATGCAAACAAATTATTGGAACAGCGAGATCTTGTGGCGTTGAGGTAGTTCATCATCTAGATGCCGATGAATATGGTGAATTTCTTAAAGAACGTGCGCTTGTAGTCGAAGAGCAACAACGAGCGTTGCTTGAGAAAAGACAGGCTAAAATGTTACGAACTGCTAAGGCAGCAATTGCTTAAAAAGATTGTGATTTTTTAATAAGAGTCAGTGGATAAATCGAATATGCTGGAGTTAAAAATGAGAGAGTGAACTTGATTCAGCCCAAGTACCATGTGGCCATGATTACAGTCGAAGAATGAAAGGAAAGTGTTAGAAAGTGCTACTCAGATGTTTACGGATTGGGACCGTGCAAGTTTGTACATTGCATTCACGTAAATTTTCTGCGGGACCACTCTCAAGAGCTACAAATTTTTCATTGTAAAAACTTTGTCGGTATAATCAAAGAACTTGTCTCTCAAAGTGAAATTTGATGCTTTTTTAATGAATACTTCTTTTCATTTTCTGTTCAAGAAGATACGTTTTGATTAAATAAATAATGTAAAACGAAATTGGACACATACTGGGAAGACCACTAAGCAAAATTCCGTGATCCGTTCCAGTCAGAGTGGACTCTAAACAGCAATAACAAACACAAGAGAGAAACAGTGGCATAACGAGAGAGGAAACTGTATACGTATGGGCTTTGCCTTGTCAATCTACGATAATCTACAATAATGGCTTAGTAGTTGACACTCTGCCAGCTGCAGTGAGTTTAATAAAGTGAAAGTCTGTGATGTAAAAAGCATCTTGGCTAAAAGCTGTGAGAAACCACTGCGAGTCAAAATGTATTTGACCTGAATAAGAAATTTCAGTGATGCATGTTATAGCATTGCAAATGGAGAAGAGAATCTTTGTGATACGTAAAATCTACAGTGCCTTTTAATCAGTTTCATAACATACAAGTTTTGGCTATTTGCATCTGCGTACTCCGGGCGTTATAAATGTGAAAACAAATTCTCTATTAGATGTGTCACTGTTACCAGATGGAAACTACGAGTATTTATACTTACCTAGACAATATGTATAGGCCTGTAGATAAAGGATGTTTATATTATACTTTTACTTTTGATCTACAATATTTCTCTGATACTGTATGGCTTTTATGCATATTTGAAATGCCTAAGCAAAGTCACAGTAAATTTTTTACAGCTCAGAATTTAGTTGAGCGTTATAGACTTCTGGTTCAGAATCAAAGCAATAGCAGCCTGGTACTAACCAGGGATGTTACCGAACGGAAATTTCGTTTCGGCTTCCCGATAATTTCACTTTCGGTTGAGTTTTGTTTTCTTCGAAAATTATCGAAGTTTTCTAGCCAAAATTTTCCGCAATTTTTGTAGCGTTTTTCGGAGGATTGAGTAGTATTGTCAATGCCATATCTTTGTTGTTCAAAAACTAAAATAAAGACACGGCGTTTTTGAGTTTTTTTGAATTTTGTTTGTTTGTTAGTGTGTGTTTAGTATTTACATACTAGCTATATTGGTCATGATTGTCAATCACCTATTGTACACGAAGGTAAAAATTCTAACATCAATGCAGATTCACTACTTTATTCGATATATGTATTTTGATACAAAATCTTCAAAACTTTATTTTCTGACCACCGAACGTTTTATTTTAGCAGCGAACTTTTGGTCTTACTTTAAGCAATGAAACCTGTTATATAATATAACCAACAGAAAGATAAACATTTGAAAAACAGAGTCCTTTAAATTTCACACATGATTATATTGTACTAAGATAAAATACTACTTGTGCATACCAAACTAAATTCCACTTCTGAAATTAAGCGACTTTACAGCACACTGAGTTTATTGTTAAATTAAATTTTGTGGTATATTAAATATCAAATTAAGTATTAATTCGACTGAATTAAATACTTGCACTATTTTAAGGGAGTGCAGCTGCAAGTGCATTAAAAGTGAATGAAACTGCAAATGAAGAAAGTATAACAACCCTGTTGGTTTTTTAACTCTCATGGACTTCAGTCGTGGTGTAGTGGTCATTTACTAAATGACTGAACAAAACAAATTATTTTTTAAATATATATGCATTTTATAGCTGATGTTGTCTAGCAAAGTCTGTGCTTAAAGGAAAGGGGTACCTAAGAAAAGTAGATCGCCTAAGATTAAGTCCACTTGTACTCTCGGCTGATCTAGTACTTGCCGATCATACTTGTAAAGAAAAATCAGACACAATTCTGCCTTGGTAATTGGAGGGCCATAAATCTACTGTATTTCTTATTGCTTAATTTCTAGCATTGATACTTGTGTCGATTCGATCATTTGCACTCAATAAACACAATGTGAACTTGCATATCAAAATCGTCCATGAGTCGGCAATTAAGCTTTCCTAGTTATTCACATATCCTGAATCTCCAGTTCATGAGGATCATTTTGATACCAAGTTCATTGCTCTGCGTTATTTCTAAGCTGAGATAATCCATGTTGAAGTTGAGGTGCAGGCTGCACACTGAAAAACATTATCTTGAGAAAATTGCTGTTAAAGTCAGCCATTGTTTTTGTCGTGTCTCTACAAAACACTTCAAAATATAATGTAGATCTTAGTAGTATGTCTAAGATCGCCTTGAAAAATTATACTACTTTGCAGCAGAATAAAAGGAATTTTTGTTTTTATTTTAAATCTCCCAACGGCAATACTATTCCAACGGCGCCATTGCATGACGTCACCTACGCAAACGTAAATCAGGGGAAGAAAAGGCCATGTTAAATTATGTCCCAAAAAACTTTCCGTGCAAATCTATATTACTTAGCACTTCGCTTACCTGTTGAAAAGACTTGTGTAACTATAAATAATAATTTAAAATGTTTGTGCCAATTGTAAAATATCGCTGACTTACCCTCCAGGGTATGTGCGTGGCTCACTAACCAAAAACGTATTTTTATTCTTTTACAGTAATTTAAAATGTTACTAAGTAGTGACGTGTGCGCTACGAATGCTCTGATTATTTTTTCAAACTTTATGCAATGTTATCTAAACTTATTTCAACGACTTGCCATCAGAATGGCTGCGCCTAACGGTCATCGCAGGAGTTTAAATTTACAAGTTTTATACAGCGTGACTGCCGACGCAAGCCCTGCATGCAAAAAGGCAGTAAGTAAGTGGTATAAAATTTCAGCTTGATGTATCAATTTTTTAAGCTTGATGTAAGTGGAGGGTTTTCTTGTGCTTTAATAGTACGCAATTTCAACAAAAATTTGTCCCACAGAATAACAACAAATAATCAACAATAGCATTATTCAGCAGCTTGCAAGAGAATTGCTTTCCGGATAAAAGCAACAGTGACGAAGTCTCACAATAAGGGGTTTAATGGTAAGCTAAATGAAAATACAGACCTATTGCGTTTTCACTATCTTTACAAGAGTCTTCAGTAAGAGTATAGACATAGACATAGACAAAGACAAAGACATAGACATTTATTTTCTCCAAATGTGCCACAAATTTGCATTTTACGAAAAAATAACTTTATCCGTGGAGATGGGGCGAGGAAAGACCATAGTTCATCTAGTCACTCACCCCTTATAATTTAATATTGTAATAGCAGAAAAAAGAATTGATGACACTGGATGCAATTATTGTTAATTACTAAATAAATAAATAACAATATCTAACCATTGTTAAATAAAATAATCAAAATAAAGCAATAACAAAAAGAAAAATCTAAAAGCAACCATAACAATAATGGCATAAGTGAAAAAAAGAATAATAATAAATGAAGATGATGAATAAGTTTTGCAATAATTAGTTACGAATTAAATAAAATGATAATAATGTACAGTTGTTTACAAAATTTTCGGCAAGGAAAAATAATGTGTATATGTTTAGATAACTAAAAAAAGAAACGTGAAAGCAAAACAGAGCAGTTAATTTATGTCACCGTACACAAGTAATTGTTAATTGGGTATAGTGCACACACAAAAAATGAGTAGCTGATGATTTGAGACTGCAACATTGTGCAGAGAGAAAGCGTGTGTGCAGATAGAGGGGGGGGGGAGAGGAGAGAGAGAGAGCTAACCACCTTTGAGTCTGCAACAATGTGCAGAGAGAAAGGAACAGAAGCTGTTATCTTGGCAGCTGCCCATTCTTTTACTGTTCAGTCTCAGTATTGCTTAACTTCGGTGGCTCATGACCGCACGTGACCGGTGGCTTCAAGCACAGACGTATCATGATCGTGTAGGCAGCTCCTACCTTCTCTTCAAACTATATAAACATCAATTTTATTATTCTGCGCACTTTGTACATACGTTAAGGCAATTATTTACTTTTTGCTCTCGAATCTTAATGGATAAATTTGTATCACATTATTTCCAGTGCTTTTAATTGATGTAAGACATAGTGTTTCAGTACACATATACAGATTAGTAAAAAAACTAAATTTTGCGCCTACAGACAGATAAATCCTGAATTATACACCCGATTTATACGTGTATAACTACCACTTGGGAATATTACCCTGTTTGTGTAACAGCTATTTTACGAAAATATCTGATGTTCATAATTGCAACGCTAGGGCCTCAGCAAATTGTAACTTGATGTGCACATTTGTTTACTGTGTAATTCCTGCTTTTGGACTAACATTCCATTGACTGGAGTGTAATTATTTCTTTATTTGTAACAAATAAAATGATTTAGGACAAATACCCACTATGGAACGAACTCTGTAATCAAGCAAGCAATTCTAATTTGGAATTCTGTACCATTACAGGTCAAACAAATCAAGTCCCTATCAGCATTTAAAACAAAATTAAAATCATTAATATTAACCTGATATGAAACACCATCACACCAGTACGACAACATACACACTAATTCAGAATTTATATATCCACGGTCATATTAATTAAATCATAATTTTTTCATTTTTTTGTGCATAGTTATAAATATGCTTGATTTTATTCGTCGTTACTTTTCATTACTGCACAGTAGTTTAGATTGCACTGACGCATTTGCCTTTAGCAGTGTAAGTTTTTATGAACTAACACTGATTGATCATCTCTGTAAAGTTTTTATCGGTGATTATCAATGTATTTTAATGGCAAATAAAGACTATATATATATATATATATATACACTATACGTCTGGACAGGCCACGTAATATTTTCCATTTGCGTATATAACCATTACCAATTCGGTACTTACGTACAGTGCGGTCTACAGGCCTGGCTGGCGTACTGTCTGATTTGGCTTCCTTACCTGTATCATGGGTCCACAGTGAACTGTAACACGGAAATTTGTAACAATAAAATAATGAATGTGATAATTACTTTAAAAACATAATCAGCAAATTAAGGTAAGACTCATTATTACGAACTGACTTATTTCAATTTAACGTCTAACCGTATTTAGAATAGAATACACAGAAGGTTTAATACATGTTTTGCGCTCAATGGACACAGTGTTTGCGATACGAAGGGTTAAATTAGAATGTCGGTTTTGGCATCTAACAAACCGCGTATAGGGCCTTTCTGTATTAAATTGCTAACAAACATACATTATTTAAATTAAGTCAAGTAAACTACTACTAAAAAAGAGCAAAATCGTAATAACACAATCAGTATACATTATTTGTATACAAATATCTACGCAGTGATTCATGCTGTACCTATAGATCAAAAAATTCGAATGCGTAACTATCTAAAATCATTATTCATGGCTCGCTCAAGATTCTAATTGCGCATTACGTTTTCTTTCTTTAAAGGGGGAATATCATGAAAATCAAGTTAAACTTATTTTATAGTTGCCTTCCCCGGGTACAATTTGGCGAAATTTTTTTGTCAGTACGTTGTCTAATTAACGAGTAATTAACTTTTTGCATCTCACGGGAAACGCCATGGAGCTACACTTGAACTAGTGCACCTCACAGTTAAGTGTCACACTTTTATTGCTATTTGTTAAATAAACTTCATAATTCATAACGGTATAGAAATAGCAGGCTGCTTTTGGAACCATACGCGCAACCAGCTATTTAGATGTGCCTGACTCATCCATGATTGATGACACTCTTCTTTCCTATAGAGTTGAATTTGAAAAACAAAATGAGTAAAGCAAATGAAATAGAAAATGTATATAAAGTTAGAAAGTGAACTCTGGCTATAGGTGTTTCGCGAAATTTTAACAATTTTATAATTTTTAATATAATGTAAACGTATTTTATCGTTTTGTATTGCATTGTATTGTATTGTATTGTATTGCACTGCACTCACTGTGCTGTGCTGTGCTGCACTGCACTGCACTGCACTGTACTGTATTGTATTGCACTGTATTGTGCTGTACTGTATTGTATTGTATTGCATTGCATTGCATTGCACTGTATTCTATTCTGTTCTATTCTATTCTATTCTATTCTATTCTATTCTATTCTATTCTATTCTATTCTATTCTATTCTATTCTATTTATTGTATTATATAATGTGTCTATTTGTGAATATGGAAATAAAAAGATATGCAGGTAACACGTCGTAATTGACTACACATCTTTTAGGAGAAATGGAAAAGGAGGCTGAAGCCAATTCGTTCACACAGAGCACGTACGTCGACTTGACTGATCGTGCTCCCCCTCCTCCGTACAGCCCACCGTCTGTACAAGATACCAGCTATATCAGCACGCCTAGTAGGAACGCTGAACAAAACGCCAGCTATGTCAGCACCTGCGGTGAAAAAACCGAGCAGATCAATGGCGGTGCTGCGTCTCCTCCTCGTGATTCAGGTTTACCTCCTGTCCAGCCAGTAGGCGGAACAACAGTTGTGGTGACGGTAAGTCTTATAAAACCCCTCCAGTCTCTACACTCCTTTTACTCGATCCGCCCCTTTCTCTCTCCCTTTGTACTGAGTTAATCGTTATATAAATTATAGTGTAAATTATGTATGTATTTTAAATGTATTCTTAATTGGCATTATATATAATCTTGTCATCCTAAATAGTTATATTTTGTAAACGAACCTTTGCAAATAGAGGGGAAACAATGTATTCATTGTTTAATAAAAGACTTATAATAGTAATAATCTCTCCCTTTATTCTCTCTCTTTCTCTTTCTCTCTCTTTCTCTCTTTCGCTTTCTCTCCCATCATTTCTCTCCTGTCTCGCCCTCCCATCCTCTGAGTTTTCCTTCTCTCTCTAAAGATTCCTCTCTCTTCTCTGTCTCTCTTTCTCTCTCTCTCTCTTTCTTTATGTCCTCGCTCTTCTCTCTCTCTCTCTCTCTCTCTCTCTCTCACTCTCTCTCTCTCTTTCTCTCTCTAAAGATTCCCCTCTCTCTCTTTCTCTCTCTAAAGATTCCCCTCTCTCTTTCTCTCTCTCACCCTCTTCACTCCCTCTTTCTCTCTGTTCTGTCTTTCCTCTCTTCCTTATACGTATATAATTGCTAATACATGTACTTCAATTTCTTTAATGTTTTATCGGCATGTGGGCTGAGTGCTGCAAAATATTATTTCGACTTGTTTCTATTTATCTTGCTTTTCTTAATCCAGTAAATGCATGAAACCAGTACTAAATTAGAAAGTCCGAAAATTTTGAACGCTACTGTGGTTCGAACTCAAGACCTGCTATTCAAATACCTATGCTCCCTTTCGTCTTTTTCAATAACAATTTAGAAATTGTCATGAAGGTATTGTATGGACACACATCGATATATTCACGATATAAATACATACATACATACATTATATATATACATATATATATATATATATACTTTGTTTCAGGCGCCAGTGCCAGCTCCACGTACGTTGATTATCAACCAGACGGCGCCACCATCTTATCTGTGCATGGCGATCTTTTCTTGCTTGTGTTGCTTTTGTCCCACAGGTGTTGTTGCCATTTACTTTGCGTCAAAGGTAGGTCTAAAAACAACATGATTAAAGCAGCAATCAACCCTCGAATAGCATACATTGTGTTTTGGCGTACAATTGAAAATATTGAAATTGCAACACAATATATACTCGCATAAAAATGCCTTGCTTAAAAATGCAAAAGAAATTCAAATATTTTTTCCCGCCAAACGAACCTGGCTACGGGCACATTTGAGAAAATGACGCAAGACAGTGTGAACAGTGTGAACTAGTGCCTGCCAGCGTTCACTGAACAGTATAGAGTTTCACTGAACTGCTTGCTTATAAACTCAATACATACCCAGTTAAATTGATGCAATGATTGATACAAGTAATAACAAAGTGATCAGTGCAACTATAGTTAAAAATATACGATAGGCACGGTAAAAATCACACGACTAAACATTGTGCAGGTAAAATGGCATAGGTAAAAATAGCCCAAGTAAAAGTGGAACAAGAAAAAATAGCACAAATGAAAAAATAAGGAAAAAATGGCACGCTTATAAAATATGAGTTTAGGATTATTATGGTTAATACTGTGATGGGAAAATTGTTTTAGTTATTTTTACTGCCGCCAAGGAAGTTGTGTTTCAAAACTGTTTGTTTGTTGGTTGGTCAGTTGTCTTTTCTGTTATATTGCTATGTAGAAGATTTCACGAAACTGTGGAGGTTGATAGGGGGGGGGGTAAGAAAGACACATTTTGATGCAGATTCCTAGGGAGGGGGTGAAACTGCAAAAAACCCTTTCTTTTTTCACAAAACTTGACCAAAAACCACTTACAGAAAACATTCATGAAGCACTTTGTGGAGTTCTCACAGGGAGTGATATACCTCTTTAGGAAGAAGAGGACTTGGCTACGTGATAGAGCACTTCTTTTTTTATTATCTCCACCAAGAAAAACACATACGAGTTAGTTCCAGGTTCCATTTTGAGGAATTCTGGTTTGGAAAATATACAACCCTGTCTATAACCTTTGTATATACATGCAGGGCCTATTTCAGCTTAAGCGAGGCCCGGGGAAGTGGGCGTGTGAGACCCCCTCAGGCGGGGGGGGGGTACGACAAAGCGCCGGGGGGCTAGCGCCACCAAGATTGGCGCCCAAAAAATTGTTGAACTGCTAGAACGTTGGAGAAGCATTTTCGAAGAGAAAATATTGAGTTATACAGTTGTTATAGGAAAGAACAATTGAAAGAAAAACTGCTTTATTCTCAAGACCAGTCCTTAATACTTGTCAAATAGTCAAATAAAAAACATCTTTGCAATATGTAATACCGTACTCTCACTTCCGTACAAGCCGGTGTTAGTAATTCCGAAATTGAAAACAGCTGAACATCGGCACTAAACCGCACAAGGCAAACGGCGCGCGTGCGGCAAGAGAGAGAGAGTGGGAGAGAGGAGGCAGTATGTTCGCATAAAGCAAAAAAATGTTACCTTGGCGCGAGGCCCCCCCCCCCTGGAGGGTGAGGCCCCGGGGAAGTATCCCCACTTACCCCCCTGAAATAGGGCCTGTATACATGTATGTATCCTTACAAACTGAGTTAGTACGTAATTAAACGTATTAGCCATTTTAACGGTAAATCGTAGAATTAACAAGTTTAGATGACGTTCTGCGAAGTTTAAGAACTAATCAGAGCATTCGTAGCACACTCGTCACCAAATTT
The DNA here is from genome assembly GCA_030141605.1 of Tubiluchus corallicola. Taxonomy (NCBI): domain Eukaryota; kingdom Metazoa; phylum Priapulida; class Priapulimorpha; order Priapulimorphida; family Tubiluchidae; genus Tubiluchus; species Tubiluchus corallicola. The sequence continues at coordinate 75,439 of JAQGDQ010000570.1, forward strand.
TAAATTACTTTATCGTCAATAAGATTAATAATGCGTTTGTGGTGAGTCAGAGGTGCCTGTGAGTCCGTACCATTTTATACAGTAATGCAAAGTAATATAACCGCATGGAAAGTTGCTTGGGGCGTCATTTAAAATAGCCTTTCTTTCACTCTAATGCAATGGTACTTATATCCTTTGCCGCGACTATGCTATGAAATATAATAACATGTATATATATATATATATATATATAAGTTGGCTGTCTATGTATATATATATATATTATGTATACTTTTGTTATCACTGGCAGGCTCCAAGCAAAATGCTGAATGGTTTTAGTTACCAATATCGGCGCAACAGCTATGAATTAAATGCAAGGTAACAGTCGAATATAGCGTTTTGGATCAGGGCGTATTTTAGCATAAAATTCGATGGACCTGTAACCCCACTTATATCTCCTGCAGGCCATCCCCATTACCCTCCCCCCATCATTTTTGGAAAACTTCTGCAGTTGGTCATATCACGTGCTGCGTGATATGTATTCACTCGAACGTTAAAGGTATCGTAAGAATTCGCGTAACGCAATGTGGATCACGCATAACGCGCACATGGAGTCGCAGCTAATGTCTTTCAAACAGAAAGTTTTTAGGGATGTACTTCAAGATCCTCGTTAAGCCTGTATTGTAGAAGAAGTGATGATTTTTTTTCTAGTTGACGGAAAGTTTTGTTATTTACAGGTGTCAAATTACGTGTCTTCGGGCGACATGCATCAGGCGTCAAGAGCGTCACGTTTGGCCAAAAACCTCTCAGTGGCTTCAATGCTTCTTGGCCTGCTGGAAGTAATAGCCATTGTCTTGTGCGTGTATTTCACTGTGGTCAATGCTACGAAGACGGCCATGGAGACGCTGAAGGAGGTCATCGACTCCATGGAAGAGACGCTTGATGATGTGTGGTAGCAGCCAGCTGTATGTTTGAAAGAATTGCTAACAAAATTCCTTAATTTTAACTAACTGCGACTTTGCTCATAATTATGTTAATTCAGTTAATTAAAGAAAGTGTTAAATTTTCAGATAATTATGTATTGTAGCTCGACCATAAACTTTACCTAATAATTATTGTTGTCTTTCAAGCACTCTGTAGTCTGTACACTTAGTTTTTTTGCTGTGCCACATAATATAAGTTGTTTAAACGCAGTTCAAACTTGGTAAAGAGTTCGTGGACGCGTCAGTAGGGTCCGTGAATTATTAGTATCAAGATGAAATATCAGTTGTTAACAAATATACTACAATAAAGAAAAACCTTTCTATAACCTATTTATTAAAACGTAGCGTTTGAACTGTTGATCTCTAACGGTCATAGTTGTCTGACCATAGGTGGCAGCAGCGAGGCACCATCACGAAACTTTCCACGTAGTTACGGCGCAGCTGTGAGTGGCGAGGGTTTTCTTGCCAAGTCACTCGTACGCGCGTTCAACTGGAGAGCAAAACCAGGCAGTATTACCCAGCTATGAGTTCTGCTGTTTTGCAAGGCACGATTATCTTTTACTAATTCTCGAAACGTGGTTTTACCGTCAGTGTTCTCAAGTTTATTTTAAATTATCGAGAAATTCCTTATTGCCTGAGGACGTACAATTACTGAGTGAAAACCGAAATACACTGTACTGTTTTATCAAAAAAATTCAATTATGGCCTATTTGTACCAATATCAATTACATAGGCTTACGTATCGCACATACAAATACAAAATTATGTGAATCATTGTCACACACGTTAGAGGGCGTTACTGTTATCATGCTTTAGTCATTTATCCGCCAGATGGGACCACCAGGCGTGATACGGTTAACTAGTAATGTGTTGTAGTAATGTTTCATTCAAAATTAGTTGCGATTTGTCAGTTCAAAATTTATGACATCTTTGGGGTTTTAAAGAATAAATTACTAATTTTATCTTCTGTTGGTGCTATAATTTTAGTAATTTTTGGCGGTTTAGGTAAAAGCGAGTAAGATTACTTTTGTAGTTTTATCATGGACTCGAGACAGGTAGAATTATATATAGTAAAGCTACTTATTTCATTACAGACACATTATACGATATAGATACGCTTATGCAATTATAATTACTACAATCTTTTGCACCATCCCCTGCTTAATTTTGTAATGCGAATGTGGCACCATCTGGTGGTAAAAAATATAGTAACCCACATTTAGCTTCATTATTACAGTTTCGTAAATTACATGTATTTTCACTGCCACAACCTTTGAGCAGTAGCATAAAAATAACTCATATGACATTACTTATTATTTTTATCAGTTATTTCGTTGTTGCAAAACGTTAACCTAGTTTAGGTAAAGTATAATAAATGTACTTTGGCATTGTGACACTCTGTACTTTTGCATTTGTGTTAACTAATGAGTGCTAACTGTAACCATCAAATGCCTATTACATCTGTAGTAGCCATTGGGCAGGCAAAATTCTGAAATAAATGACATCTGTAATTGAGACAGGTAAACTAAGCAGTAATCCAACAAAAAACTAGACACTGTTATGCCGCTGACTTGTCAGTAGCACTGCCTGACGCTTCATTTGACAAGCAGATAGTCTAAAGCGCCACGTAAGCAGTGTTATTGGCAAAGATTAAAATAAGTAAAGAGAACCTGTTAAATTATGCTAAGAGCAGTAGATTATGATAAATAATTATGTTGATAGATGCTGGTATGAGGAAGCCAGTTAAGGAGTGGTACCACGTGATTACGTGATCTAGGAATTAAGGCATCGGGCACCGTGCACTATATATAAGGCGTGCGGGGCCTCCAGCTCAAGAAATTAGTCTCAGATTAAGACTGGGAACCGGAGCGTACAGACCGTTAGATCAGGGGCTTTTGGCGTTGCTATTTATTATATTTATTGTGTTGATATTTAATAAACGTGTCATTTTATAATCAGACTCTTCATAGCGTTGCCATTACTCAAGCATCAATAAGCAGCTACATACAACCAATAAAACGCACTACCCACTATACAACGAAATTAATTTTACTAAATATATTGCAGTAACTGCTAAAAAGACGAGCCGGAGTGCTGTTAGAATACTGCACTTCATTTAAATATTTTTACATCTTTTTGAAACGTACGTATCATTTGGTCAGTTTTTCTCAAAATCGTGTTGTACCGATTTANNNNGAACTCATTGCCTGCATATGTTGATTGTGCATCTCTCGTAATAGCGGAATGATAGTGGAGAGTGAAGGAGATGGGAATTAGTAGGATTAGATTAGTGAAATGACGTGGATGAGAATGAATATGAGATTGTTATTAGGACATCGCAAAAATATAATAAAAAAATACACAAGACTTATTGTAGAGTATTGCTCGCCAGTCTGGAATCCTGCTTTATTGGGTAATGTTGACCGTATAGAAAGTGTACAGCGATACTTTACTCGACGCCTGTTTTATATATGTAATTTAATGTATATGCTATATCCTAAGCGTCTGGAGAGTCTACATCTAAAGTCTTTAGAGGAGAAACGCGTCGAAAAAGACTTAGTTTTATGCTACCAAATTATTCATAGAGAAGTTGATGTCGACTTTGACAAATTTTTTTACCCGAATAGAACAAGGCAAAATCATTCTCTGAAGCTCTGTGCGTCGAACAGCTAAAGTATCATTTGGTAAATTTTTCTCAAATCGTGTTGAACCGATCTGGAACTCATTTCCTGTATATGTTGATGGTGCACCCGTCGTAACTGCACAAAATATTAAGTTATTTAAAAGCCGCTTACATAAAGTTTAACTTGCATAAATTCCTTGTACACAATAGACACATGTAAGCAGTTCATCTCTTTGTGTCTTTACCACACTCATGTAAACATCTCATTTGCATGTTTTTTGCTAAAGTGTTTTATATTATATTGTTTTTATTGTACATATATATTATTATTATTATTATATATTATTCTCTACGAATAATTTGGTAGCATAAAGCTAATTCTTTTTGAATGCGTTTCTCCTCTAAAGACCTTAGATGTAGAATCTCCAGACGCTTAGGATATGGCATATATATTACAGAAACATTTTGGGTATTAGATGGCGAAAGAAAATTTCAAACAAAGATCTATATGAAAAAATAAAAGAAGAACCTTGGACAAGAAAAATAAAAAGACGTCGTCTAAGATGGATTGGGCATATGCTTAGACTACCTGATGATATTCCAGTGAAGATAGCTCTTCAATAAGCCATAAAACCAGCTAAAAAACTTGCAGGAGGACAAATGTTAACATATTTAGATTTTGCACAGAAACATTTAAACACTTCAGCATTGATCCTTAGAAATAAATGTACTTGGGGCATTGCGGCGAGCAGGGAGTCCTGGCATAGGGAGGTGAGCAGAATCATTTCACTGGACGTGTGATTCATTGGATGATGATGATGATGTTTTTATTGTAGACTGTATTGGGTGTGAATAAAATGAAGTAAATAAAAGTACGAAATTAATGTAAATCCGCTTAGCTTAATTTGCAGATTAGAGCTGTTAAAACACCTTAGAAAATAAAGACAAGCGGATTTATGTCGTGTGTGTACGTACTATGCTAAGGCATTAAATAATATTGAAAACTCGGCTTTCCTTTTCTTGAAAACCACCAAACACAAGAATGTTCACTACTGAATAAGACAAAGATGTGAAATAGTTTTGACAGCTACTTTTTCAAATGCTTATTAACCCTTTCATACCCGTTGTATCCCGTGGGATACGAGAACATTTTCTGCCTTTAAAATTAATAAAATTCTAAAACTGGCAATTATTTGATCTGTTAATAATTATTTTGATTTAAGCCAATAACAATAAACTAAAAATGGTGATAAAATGGCAAACTAGAAAATCTACATAGCATAAAAAACTGCTCAAGGTACAGTACTTTAGAGACGACTTTGTACAGATCAGCATAGCATGCATACTAAATGTCTTAAATACTTTAAAAAATTATCAGCTGTTGCAAAATGAAGCACATTTTTTGCTTTTGTTGTGTTTTTGAAAAAGTCTGGACTGAAAGGGTTAAGTTGCGAAGAATATGTTTGACAATTGCAACGAAAAATACATATCGAAAATTGTCAGACGACAAATATTTATTTAAATTATTCACAAAACAACACCTTAAACACTGCATGGCTTGAAAGTGCATCAAACAAAAATCTGTTTTTACAAACTACAAGTCAAAAAACTTCCTTTCCATGAACTACAGTGTTTATGAATAATGATGACCCTGCTGCACGAATTATTTATACGTTCACCTTTTACTCATAAAGAATGGCTTTAAAGGAAAAGTCAAGCTTTCTGGGAAGTTGGGCGTATTTCAATATTTGCGGAAAATTTTAGCATTTAGTAACAAAAGTGTGATAATTAGTAAAATCACTTTAATGTTGCAGGCATTTTCAGCTTGGACGTTGCAATTTTAAACCCCCCTTTTTCCATCAATGACATCATTCATCGGCTAACGAAAAGTAGCGCACCCTCGATTTCCATCAAAAGTATAATACCTTTTTTACAAAAAATTATGTAGCTAGTTTTGATATTATTGTATGAACATTATGTAAGCTGGAGAAGTTCAAATTAGCTTAAGCAGTGCGTGTTTAAGCATGCGCTTATAAAAACGTCACAAAATCCACCAGTTACGTCATAATTTTCAAGTGAACGGTAGCTACCACTGTGCCATTATAAATGAACTTTATGCTTTAGAGGCAGAAAAAGATGACAAAGAAATTTGCAAAAAGCCAGTCTAAACTCCAAGAGAGTTTAAGTAAAACAAACAAACCCAGCATGAAAAGTAACTTGTCTTTTCCTTTAACTTTTTCAAATGAGCCATTTAAAATACAGTCAACCTCGGGTACAAGGTACTCGTTTATAAGGGACATTCGCTTATAACGGACCACCAACACCGGTCCCGATTTTTCGTAACGTTTTTTGTTATAAAAATCTTCGTATATAAGGTACTCGGATGTAAACGACTTTCGGTTCTAAGGGACGATATCTTCAGGTCCCGCGTAACAAAAACCCAGGGAAATTACCTCGCATATAAGGGACCCTATGATCAAAGCGAAAATGATCGATTTTTAACTTCAATTTTTCGCAAACTCGGTCTTCGAACAGCTCGGTTTCCGCAGTCACATACATCTCGCATCACTGAAGGAGCTTCCTACATACCGTTTGCACTGAATGTGTAGCAATAATCCATAAAAATATGGGTAAAAGTACAGAAAAGTACAGGTCTAGATACACCCTCGGTCTGACTCAACATCGGCTATAAGGGACATCGGATATAAGGGACGATTTTTTCCGGTCCGGAGGTGTCCGTTATATCCGAGGTTGACTGTAAATCGAACCAGAAATTGGAAAAAATTGCATGAATCGCTTTACAAGTCATACGGTTACTTAAATTTAACAAATTAAACACATACAATACCCAGTTTAAGTCTCGTCTCGATAGACATTGGAAATGCAATCTTGAAAACTATATAGACCCCAGGTTGCCACAATGCAACAAGAAACCTTGTGCTACGCTTCATGATCGCAGTGTGGCCACCTATTTTGTTCATTTTTTATATTAATAAAGTAAACAAGGAAGAGTGGAGAGGTCCATAAGCTATTTATGCTTAACCTCTATCCTTCGACGGTAACGGTAACGGAAAAAATGATTCAGCAAAACTAACGGCTACATTTTGGCAACGGCAACAAGGTCTTGTGCGCTAAGTGATCTGATTGAATAACGGCAAAAGAACATTTTGATCGTATAACGCTCACGCGGGTTTTCAATTGGGAATGCTGTAAAAACATCACAGTAACATATACAATACACATAGCCTGAAAAGCTGCAATAAAAAAACGAAATTGAAGTAAACTCCCGCTGCTGTTGTGGTTTTTAAAGGAAGACAGGATGATTTTTCATATACTACCCCCTTTTCAAGTCCGATAAAGAGTATATGTTTTAGCACTATTAATACTGCAAAAGCGTTTCTGATAATAAAATAACAGATTAAAAATTTTATTAACGGCGGGCAAGCCCAACTATTCATGACATCACAAACTAACATAACTTTCAACAGCAAAAATATTCTACGAGCGTGTTCCACGTGTTTGCGAAAGCGAAAATTGAAGTACAGTGCTACTGTAAGATATTCTGTGTGTTGTACTAAAACTACACAAGTTTTAAGATAGAAATTCAAATTTCAAATTTATCGCTGTGCTCACGCACGAGCTGTTGAACGTGTGTACTGTGTCAGAAACTAACACATCTGAACTGACAGGTACATCACTTGTTTTTGTGTAATACGTTTCTGAGATCCAGGTGCTAGTGCCCATCTAATTAGCGAATGGCAAAATGCATGTAACAGCGAAGAACTAGTGACGCGAACGTGAAATTGCGCTTGTGTGGTAACAATTCTTTCACGTAAGTCATTTTTGAAAAAACGGTATGTTTCCTTTCAATATTTTAAAGAATTGATTCTTTTGACCTACATTTTAACATTAGGTCCAGTTTTGCTTTAAGTAAACTTTTAGCCCAGGATGTTATAGATTATACAAAAGCATAATAATTTTAATCCAACACTTAATGTTAAATTAATATTAGTGAAGATAAAACCAAACAAAATTGTCTAACAAATTTCATTTAGTTTTAAAATGTCATCAATGAATTCACACTGAATAGTCACATGATTTTCTTTTATAACCTAGCATTCAGCGCGCTCTTTGCAAATAATAATGCCTAGACACTTAAAAAACTTCTACAGATTAATAATGGGCAAACTGAATTCTTAAGAGGAAAATAAATGCTAGCACCCAATTAAGCAAAGACACGACTATTTATTCCAGTGGTTCCTAACCTGGGGTACAAAACAGCAAAACCAGAGTATTGTTTTTTGACTGTACAGCGTACACGCACAGAGTGCGGATTTTATAGGAGTAACTGCCCCGTGGCACAAAAGGTGTGAGGAGAATGTGCTACAAGATTCAAATCCTTAAATATCATGACTGTTTGTATTTTAAAAAGTCATTGTTTTTGAAACAAAAAGTATTTTTTGGGTAATTCACTGCACACTGCCTGGTATTACAACTGGGTAAATTTATTAAGTAAAATAGACTTTTGGCACAGCCAATGCATCGGCGGATGGAGGTAGGCGAGGTTGCATCAATGAGGCGGCCATTAAGGCTACTTCACAATTCGACTGCAAGTTCGTTTTCTGATTTGACATCTGATCGCCCCTCCTCTTGGACTTTGTTCTTGAATTTGGTTGTTTTGTTTATCGGTTTTGCTTGTATAACTAAATCACGCTTGTATAGTTAAATCACGGTAGTAAAAATGTCTTCTTGAAACTCACATTGCTAAAAAATGTTAAGGGGTACGTGGCAGATTGCTGAATTTCGAAAGGGTAGCCCAACTCAGTGCCGGTCCCAAGCCTGGATAAATAGGGAGGGTTAGGGTCAGGAAGGGCATCCGCCTGTAAAAACTGCGCCAAAACATTCTATGAATGAGTCCGTGAGTGCAAAGAAGTGGTCTGACCCGCTCTAACCTATGGGCTGGAAGCGGCTTCTCTAAAGAAGACCGAAGAGAAGAAAATGGGTGTGGTGGAGATGAGGATGTTGAGATGGATGGTGGGAATAACAAGAAGAGATAAAATTAGAAATAACAATATCAGAGGAACAGTAAAAGTAGTGGAAGCCTCGCAAGATTGCGATAGTATGGACACCTGAAAAGAAGAGTCGGCGAAGATCATGTGGGAAGGGAAGACATAAATGAAGAGATGGTCAACAACAGGAATGCGTGGAGAAGACTCATTCAAAATGGCGACCACGAATAGGGAAAAGCTGGGAAGAAGAAGAAGACTTGGCTAGTAAAAGATTAGGTACCACTGATTTATTCCAACAGCATCATTTACAATGTCTCAACCATAACATGGTCACGATCATGCAATTCTACCTAATAAAAATATAATGTACAAAAATTAATATCGAGGTCACAAAATCCACGTTGAGAAAAACAAATAAAACAATTTTAAATAGCAAACTTACAAAATCATGTAGCACATTGCGAAATGACAGAAAAAATAAACTTTTGTTACTCCAACTTAATTCAATTGCTGACTAATGCCTGTTCGTGGCAATAAGAGAAACCTTTGCATCAAACATGAACAACAACACTGTAAACAGGCATTAGTACTAACAGTTCTTTGGCAATGTACTAACGAAGTTAACTACTTAGAAATCGTTTTATTTGCTTTTCGCACTGTGGATTTTCGGTATGAATTTTCATAAATTTACACATTTTTGTATATATATATTCTACAGTAGAGTTGAGTAATCATGTCCAAATTGTTGAGGTATTCCAACTGACTGTTTTGAAATGAACAGCCAGTCATGTATTTACTTAAGTGGATGCTAGCAGTTATTTTAAACTGCAGCTAAAGTAGTTATAACTGCAGCACACATTTTTTGATCATATAACACCCCACTATAGACATTTCTGTGAATCAGATTCGCACATTTTACTAAAAATAATTGAAAACGCAAGAGTTACAGTTCGCAATCATTCTACCTTGGTCCCGAATGTGCGGTCAAAATTCGCAAACGTTGTAACAAAATAGTGTCAATTTAACCGACTACTGTTATCGACAAACTGCAGAAATTATATCACAGATCATGAGAGAGTGCACACTGGTCAAGATTACTACATGATTTCATGATAAGTTTTCTGTTGTCTGCAACATTGTGAGTTTGTTTTGGTGGTAAAACTCATACATTTAAAACTATATCAAGTGGTTCATTAGGCAGTGTTTTGCATAACCCTGATTTTGCATAATGTAACTAATCATAATTAACCAGAAATTCACCATGATTTGTGCATTTTCTCAAATATGTTGGAAGGTGAAAGTAAAAATGGCGGCACCTTCTATGCAGCTGGATTCTTTTTCATGAGTTCTATATCGGACGACACCATATCTTTTACTAGCTCTTTAAATGTAGTACTAGCGTGCCACCCGAGCTTCGCTTTAGCCAGCGACGCATCGCCCTGCAAAAAATCCACCTCTGTGGGACGGTAAAACTTTGCATTAACCTTGACACGTACTTCACCGGTCTGCTTGTCGAGGCCCACCTCATCCAGCCCCTTGCCCTCCCACACAATTTCAACACCTATCATATTGAACGCTTCGACGACAAACTCTCTCACACTGTGCACTTCACCAGTTGCTATCACAAAATCGTGAGGCTCGTCGTGTTGTAACATTAGCCACATCGCCTTCACATAATCGTACGCATGGCCCCAATCACGCTGCGAGTCTAGATTACCGAGTTCCACGTTCTCCTGTTGTCCCAGATGAATTTTGGCCACTGCTCGGGTGATCTTCCTAGTAACGAACGTCTCGCCTCTTCGTGGGCTCTCGTGGTTGAACAAAATTCCGTTACAAGCGTACATGTTGTATGCTTCTCTAAAGTTGACCACAATCCAATAGGCGTACAACTTAGCTACGGCGTATGGTGACCTCGGATAAAATGGTGTCGTCTCCTTCTGAGGTATTTCCTGGACTTTACCATACAGTTCACTAGTAGATGCCTGATAAAATCTGACAGTTTTCTCTAGACCACAAGTACGTATCGCATCTAGCAGCCTTAGCGTACCAACAGCATCTACATTAGCAGTATATTCCGTCAGTTCAAACGATACCTATGTAACATTAACAGAAAAAACATTGTCCGTGTTATAATGAACTCATTAAAAATTCTTCTAAAACCATATTTGCCAGAAAAGTTTACACAAGTATGGTAATTTTAAGATACTTTTGCTTTCAATTCTTTTCTTCATGACTAAACATACATGTTTATCCACTTTTGCAAGCTACAAGCGAAAAATTTAAATTCCTCATAATATTAATTTTAAATACGTAAAGTTAAATTATTATTTAAAGATAGTCACGTGTGTCTCTTCTTTCCCATTATTGAACATTATTGAACATAAACCAACACATTTGTATAATAATTCAATTTTCATTCGTCTTAAATGCAACATCTGATAATTTTTAATTACCTGGTACATGCGCATTAATAAATTAAATATATTAGTAATGATTCTGAGAGGGTGGCTGACCTCGATAACTTATAGTTCTTTCGCCACCCTTTCACCACTAATCAATAATTACTTTTGCACTTTGTAATATTATTGCATGTTGTACAGATTTATAAATCTCTTAGTTATGTATTTTGCTATTTTAAAAATGCTGATAAACTAATAAACTTACTTACTTAGTAATTAAACAAACAGACCTACAATAAAATAAGAAACTGTACACATTTTTGGAGTGCTCATGTACATATTCGAGCCTGAGACAGAATGTCACTGTTACCTTGCTTTCTTCCTTACATTATAACCATTTCCTCCCTTTTATCTCCAAAACAGGTTTGGAGTCAAGCACTATAATTTGTACTTGGATCAAGAACTTTTGAACACTATCAAGTACGAGTACAAATACTCTTAAAATTTGTCAAGTACAAGCACAAGTACTTTTTTCTTAAATAAACGACTTTTGTATGAAACGTAATATTTATTACTAATTCATGATTATACTTTTACATGTCATAACATTTGTTTGTCATCACGCTTAACGCACATTATTCTTTCAAAATGTGCCTTGCAACCATGTCGCTTGCAGTGATCAAGGTGAAAATATTTTGTGCAAAGCTCTTTCAACCCATTCAGAGTAAGCCTGAATAGATAGGTAATTGCACGAGACGGGGAGGGAGTTAATAATTCTATTTTTTGTTTTCTTGTGCAGATAAATAAAAGACTAAAATAGAAAATTAAATAGAATTTCTCCACCAGTTTAAAAAGAAATTAACAGAATATCAACAATTAACAGATTTTATCATTACTACATAACTGTCAATAAAAAAATCTTGAAATAGTATCTCATTTTTCAACCAAAACATAAATTGCATAATACTTTGTCAGCAGTAAACTGCAGTTGCAGTAATTATGTTCAACTTAATCGTCGTCATAACAACATCGTACTAACATGTGTCGTCATTCATGTATTCCTCATCAACATGCTGAATTTCTACCTTTGGCACCTTGTCCTCACTCTACAAGAAAGTGTGTGTGTGTGTGTGTGCGTGTGCATGTGTGTAAATATTTTGTAAATATTTGCAAATATTTACACCAGTGATCAGGTGTAAATATTTTGTGTACAATGTTGAAAGCTCTTTCAACCGATTCAGAGTAAGCCTGAATAGATAGGTAAGAGACAGGGAGGAAGTTACTAATTCTATTTTTTGCTTTCTTGTGTAGACAAATAAAAGATTAAAATAAAAAATTAAATAAAATCTCTCCACCAGTTTAAAAAGAAATTAACAGAATATTAATATAACAAGTCTCAACTTCCAAACTTATCATTACTACATAATTTTAAATACAAATCTAGGAATATTTTATCATTACTACATAACTGTCAATAAAAAAATTTTGAAATAGTATCTTTATTTTTGAACCGAAACAATTATCTAGCGTATTTAGCGTAATACCGTAATAAACACAAACAAAGGAAAAATCAATAAACTACAAAATTCACCTTAACGTGGCTCTGTGCGCCTAGATTATAAATCTCGGTCGGTTTTGCTTCGCTAATTATCTTTACAAGGCACGTACTGTCCGTCAAGTCACCATAGTGCAAAATCATGGACCCTTGTCGATGGGACTTTGGGTCGGCGTAAAGGTGGGAGATTCGACCCGTGTTGAACGAGCTAGAGCGCCTATAAAGGACAGCAGAAATATAAAATAAACACTATTAACAAAAGCCTGCTTGAAAAAGTTGTTGCAATTATGTCATTACTTAATTATTATTTAATTTGTTTTCTTTTATGGTCTGTTATACAAAATGCAAGTTAGTGGTCTTTATAAGTAAATATTTCTTAAATCAATATTTCTATTGGCTTTTGCATTCGATTCTGGTAAGGTAGAATTAATTTTCTCTCAAAAGTTTTATTTTGTTAATAACATTTGCAATTAATGAGACACAATTTTAACTGCACTGCTTTTGGCCTTTGTGCTTATACTGCTCCAGTACTCGGAACTCAGAAACTAACCCACTGATGCTTGTACAATGTAACAGAAAAAATCTACAAAATCTGACGTTCGCTGTCGTAGTTAAAACTTGTGTCTAAATATGTTGGACACTACATGTGTTTCGATTGCACAGTTTCGGCTTGTGTTAGAAAACCTTCAGTTGTCTGGGTTTCCAGAAAAACAGAAATTCTGGTTGTGTCCAAAATCAAGTCTTCCAGATAGAGTAACTACACAAACGATAGTACAGTCAAATCTATTTACTGCCTCCTTTTGGATTGCAGAAAAAGTTGGCATTACTCGAGTTTGGAATTGTAACGAGATGTATGTATATGCAAATAAAGGCATATAGTTTTGCCAAAAATTTTGGGCGTTAAGCAAAGGGGGGGGGCGTCATAACGACGTTTCACTGTACTTAACTGCACTGAGTCTACCCCAAACTCACATAGGCCTTCTTAATTAGTACAAGTTACTAAGAAAATTAATTACACTATTACCTTATTATTCCATGCACTTGATATCCTTTCTCTAATAGAAATTCCGCTAAGTAAGAGCCATCTTGACCAGTAATTCCAGTGATAAGAGCAACTTTGGGACGACTTTGTTCGCAATCTAGTGTAGATGCAGCCATATTTGTTTACAGTGTCAACGTGGCCGGTTCGCAAGAGGCGGAGCTTCGGAGATTGGGAAAATTTGATTCGCTGTTGGGCCCGACCGTAGAAACGATAACTCAATGGGTAGCGTGAGACCTGATGCTAAGTTTTTATGCCAAAGGGTATTAAAATCGGATGGACCCCCAGGCTGTATCGAGGGCCGGAATTAGGCAGATTTGCTCATATTGGGCCCCGCACACACGCTCGAGCGGAAAACACTAGATTGTGATTTTTTTTTCATTTTTATTTATTTTATTTCCACCCAATAGTGAAATATAGTCTGTAATAAAAACACTTATAATAATAATTATAAAACACGTTGGCAAAAACATACTCAGCATATATAGTTTATGCCCACGGTAATTTCACTAAGGAAATGCCCTTTTTTGGTTGGGTGCCTGCCCTTTCAAAAGTCTTTGCGCATCACTGAGAAGAAAGTTTATGTCAGACTAGAAGCTTTCAGTCAGTCTCAAAGTTTATGTCAGACTAGAAGCTTTCAGTCAGTCTTAAAGTTTATGTCAGGCTAGAAGCTTTCAGTCAGTCTCAAAGTTTGTCAGACTAGAAGCTTTCAGTCAGTCTCACAGTTTATGTCAGGCTAGAAGCTTTCAGTCAGTCTCAAAGTTTATGTCAGACTAGAAGCATTCAGTCAGTGTCAAAGTTTATGTCAGGCTAGAAGCTTTCAGTCAGTATCAAGGTTTATGTCAGGCTAGAAACTTTCAGTCAGTCTCAAAATTTATGTCAGGCTAGAAGCTTTCAGTTAGTCTCAAAGTTTATGTCAGACTAGAAGCTTTCAGTCAGTCTCAAAGTTTATGTCAGACTAGAAGCTTTCAATCAGTCTCAAAGTTTATGTCAGGCTAGAAGCTTTCGGGCAGTCTCAAAGTTTATGTCAGGCTAGAAGCATTCAGTCAGTGTCAAAGTTTATTTCAGAACTAAAAACTTTTGGTCAGTCTCAAAGTTTATGTCAGACTAGAAGCTTTCAGTCAGTCTCAAGGTTTATTTCAGAACTAAAAACTTTTGGTCAGTCTCAAAGTTTATGTCAGACTAGAAGCTTTTGCTCAGTCTTAAAGTTTATGTCAGGCTAGAAGCTTTCAATCAGTCTCAAAGTTTATGTCAGGCTAGAAGCTTTCAGTCAGTCTCAAAGCTTATGTCAAACTAGAAGCTTTCAGTCAGTCTCAAAGTTTATGTCAGACTAGAAGCTTTTGCTCAGTCTCAATGTTTATGTCAGACTAGAAGCTTTTGCTCAGTCTTAAAGTTTATGTCAGACTAGAAGTTTTCAGTCAGTCTCAATGTTTATGTCAGACTAGAAGCTTTTGCTCAGTCTTAAAGTTTATGTCAGGCTAGAAGCTTTCAATCAGTCTCAAAGTTTATGTCAGACTAGAAGCTTTCAGTCAGTCTCAAGGTTTATTTCAGAACTAGAAACTTTTGGTCAGTCTCAAAGTTTATGTCAGGCTAGAAGCTTTCAATCAGTCTCAAAGTTTATGTCAGACTAGAAGCTTTCAGTCAGTCTCAAAGTTTATGTCAGACTAGAAGCTTTTGCTCAGTCTCAATGTTTATGTCAGACTAGAAGCTTTTGCTCAGTCTTAAAGTTTATGTCAGACTAGAAGCTTTCAGTCAGTCTCAAAGTTTATGTCAGACTAGAAGCTTTTGCTCAGTCTCAATGTTTATGTCAGACTAGAAGCTTTTGCTCAGTCTCAAAGTTTATGTCAGACTAGAAGCTTTCAGTCAGTCTCAACGTTTATAAAAGGCTAGAAGCTTTTGGTCAGTCTCAAAGTTTATTTCAGAACTAGGAACCTTTGGTCAGTTTCAAAGTTTATTACAGACTATAAACTTTTGTTCAGTCTCAAAGTTTATTACAGGGTAGAAACCATTGGTCAGTCTCAAAGTTTATTGCAGGGTAGAAGCTTTCGGTCAGTCTCGAAGTTTATTTCAAAACTAGAAACTTTTGGTCAGTTTCAAAGTTTATTTCAGACTAGAAGCTTTTGATTTCAACCTTCGTCAGCTAGAAAGTGTGTCACCTTAAAAGCGAAATTTTATAATTTGAAAAAAAATTGACACTGACCAAAAGCTTCTAGTCTAAAATAGACTTTGAGCATGACCAAAAGCTTCTAGTCTGAAACAAACTCTGACACTGAGCAAAAGCTTCTAGTCTTAAATAAACTTTGAGACTAACTGAAAGGTTCTAGTTTGACATAACTTTGAGACTGACTGAAAGCTTCTAGTCTTAAGCAAACTTTGTAACTGAACGCGTAGTCTGAAACAAACTTTGAGACTGTATGGAGCAATTTTGTGGACTTCTGTGAAATAGCAAGACTCAAGACAGACACTCAGTCACACAAACAACACATGATAGTATTATAAAGAGTAAAATTGTAGGTCTAATACGAAAACAGGTTACAGGGCCTATTTCAGCCTAAGCGAGGCCCGGGGAAGTGGGGCGTGTGAGGCCCCCTCGGGGTCGCCACCACGGTTGGCGCCCAGAAAATTTTTGAACTGCTAGAACGCCAGAGAAGCATTTTCGAAGAGAAAATATGGAGTTATACAGTTGTTAAAGGAAAGAACAATTGAAAGAAAAACTGCTTTATTCTCAAGACCAGTCAATACTTATCAAATCGTCAAATCAAAAACAACATCTTTGCAATATGTAATACCATACTCTCACTCTCAAGAGAGAGAGGGGGAGAGAGGAGGCAGTATGTTCGCATAAAGCAAAAAAATGTTACCTCTGCACGAAGCCCCCTCTGGAGGGTGAGTCCCCATATCCCCCCCCCCCTGAAATAGGGCCTGGTTATACACAAACATGCTTTGAACTTCAAAAAAAAAATCAATGCGATTTTTAAGATATCACTCTTAAATGTAATTTTTTTATTCTTGGAAGCAGACATATTATTACTGCGAGGGTTAATTTATGTTTAAAAATAGTTAATGATTTGCACTTACATAATGTGAACATAGACATGCCCACAAGGACGAGCACAAAATACTGAATATCGTAAAAAAGTAAAATGTATCACAAATTACAGCATACGTAGAAGTTATTATAGTATTAACACCTAAGAGTTAATTTGATGTAAATCAGTGGTAAATCGTAGATAAAACTTATTAGTATACAGTTAAACGTCATTATAATGCCTAATGCCCAAATTTTCAACAAAACAAATGCCTATATTTCCATAGATATGCATGAATTAATGCACCTTGTTACAGTGCCAAACCTTACAGTCCCAAAGTAGGCAGTATAAAGACATTTGACTGTATGTGCATAGTTGGATTTCTGTAATGTACTTCAAAAAATCTATGGTTTATAGCTATAATATACTATAGCTTTCATCTTTCAGATAAGAAGGACTATATAATTTTATACGAATTATAGTATATGTCAGACAACAATTATAAAACACCCGTCAATTGTGTATATCTCTGATCTCACTACAATTTTCAGGTAGTTATAGTAACAAATGTGTACGGAATATCACACAATACCAGACATTAACTGGAAGACTGTAAAGATAGCACAATGAACTTAGCAGCTGTGCAAAGTTTGAGTCACAAAAAGTGAGGCAAATTGAATATACCTCTATTATAAATACTTAACAATTATAATACAAAAACTGAATAAGTTAAGTAAGAAAATATTATAAGCACCATCAATCATTGAGCTGACAAAGCAAGGCTGCTCCCTTTGATATCCAATAATCCTGTGGCTGCATGCTGGGCAGATGAACAGGCACAACAAAGTTCGTGGAATGACCAGTTGTGGACAATACGCCTGCTCTGGCACCAGTTTTGTATAAGGGAGCGGTGTACAGATTCTCTCCAAGTTCGTAATTCATTTTTGGCTCCATGTGCATAGCTGGCAGCGGAGACGTCATCTCCCCAAAGAGGGAATCTTCAACAACCATGTCTTCCATGTTCCACCTGAAGGCATCCATGAAGATGCCATGCACAATGACGCCATCTTCGATGCATGGTAGTTCTTCATCTATAGCCAGCTTTCTGCCAAATCTCATCTTGTCCCTGACAGCAAAGTATTCTGCTTGATGTCTGTACAAAGGAAGAACATGAAACTCAAAACTTAACTGATCTATTGGAAGCCCGTATTTCCTAGCATGATTTTGTAATGTACCGGTGAGAAAGCCTTGTGGAAAGAACAAACCTGACATCCAATATGAAAATGGGTGGCCATGGTGTATCCAATCATCAATAAACGCAGTCCGCATAACCAAATCAGTCACCCAGCTTCCGAGCGGTTTTAAAGATGGATAAGCAGCACTTTCCCAAAGTTCTGGCACTCGGTTGTTTAAAAATGCATTATAAACATTTTCCAGTTCTTCACTCATTACAACAAATCCCTTTATTGCTTTTTGAAGAGTTTGGAGGGAGTCTTTTATTATTCTTAAAAGGTTATTAAACCTATCTACTTCCTGAGAGAGGACAGTAGTGAGTGAATTTATTCTACCATTGGCATCAAGTTCAAATAAAGCTTCGGGTGCTTCTTCTATGTCAAGCTTTTCTGTTAGCTTATCTAGAATGTTAACAGAAAGGTCGTGAACTGTGTCATCATTTGATTCCCCTGTTCCACCACCCACCAACCTTGGCTGTACGTTCATCAGTGTAGTAATCAGTTTGTTTGTTTCTTCTATTTGGTAGGAAATATTTGCATTGTAATTCATACCAAAGATTTCAGGATCATCCGCAATTGGCAGATCATTTATGTAATCTCTGTATTCCTGCAATGACATGTATTCTGGTGCATAATACATGCCTGACTCAGAATATTTGTAATCTGTTTCCAAGGTTTCAGGTGCAAAAAAGCGCTTTAAAACTGTCCGTAAGCATCTCTCATCCCAATAATCCGTTACACGGCCACCGTACGTGATCTGCCCTGTTATATAAATTAATGCTTCCCATGGTATTGCACTTTCAGCACAGAAGATTTTCAAATTTTCTATAGCACATTCTCGGTCACTGTCGCTGAAGTCGTACTGAATATTCCAGCCAAGCGGTCCAAATTTTTTCCTTTCTTGTACAATAGCATGAAAAAAGCAGATACCAAAAATGATTTTTTTCCA
The DNA here is from genome assembly GCA_030141605.1 of Tubiluchus corallicola. Taxonomy (NCBI): domain Eukaryota; kingdom Metazoa; phylum Priapulida; class Priapulimorpha; order Priapulimorphida; family Tubiluchidae; genus Tubiluchus; species Tubiluchus corallicola. Next base: position 94,236 of record JAQGDQ010000570.1, read on the forward strand.
GTCCATTCCCAGATGATGCTCCTCAAAGGCTTCTGGTGTTAATTCACCAAATGCTCTTCTGATGTTTGCACGAAGTCCTTTAGGTGGTTCATTGGTTACCTTAACGCTGTTCTGCAAAACACTCACAGGAAATGATTTAACTGGCATCGAGCTGAGAAAAAGACGAAAGTTTTTGTTAATCTCTGCATCTTTTGTTGAAAATGACTTTATTAATGTTTCCATAGTCAGCATCCACGATGCTGCTAGATGACAATTTTGCAAAAACACCCACTCTCCTGTTTCCAAGGCACTTGCTATTAGCTTTTCGGCAACAGGTCCTTGGCCTTGGCCAAGGGAGATAGTTTGCACCTTGTCGGCATAATTTTTTTCTCTGGCAAATCGCATAAATGCTCCCATTGGATCTGAGCCGGTGCTAAGAATAAAGACCAAAGGAATTTTGTAACTAATATCCTCATACAAAAGCTGAAGCTCCACGGGAGGGCTTTCAACAAATGTTTGACTAAGATTTCTTCGTACAAAATCTGTAACAGCAAAAAGAACCTTCTCTTCTCGGAATGCTTTGACAAACATAAGTTTTTGAAAGTCACTAAGCCTGCCATTCCAGTAACCATCATCACAATTTTTCGACAGATCAGGTTTGTAGGTTGGCCATTCGGTTGGATTTATGGACACCTTTGTTTCACCAATTGTGACATAACAATTACATTTAGTGACAACATCGGTTAAACTGGCAAAAGCTGGTATGGTGTCTGCTAGATCACAACACATATTCCACATTGCCTGAGACAACCATGGTAAATCTTCTTTCTCTCTTCGCTCCTTATCAATGCCAGCCGGACCTCGGACAAAGAAATTCCACTCTGACTGCTTTATGACATCATCTTGTCTCATAATTGAAGTACACAACATAAAGGAGAACAATAATTTATGTCTTTCAAAAAGACCCCTGGAAACATTTGTATATACAGTAAGAAGTGACTGATCCAGAAGTGTCTGCAACCGTGTTTGCAGATTTTCGCTCTTCTCACTGTTTTCTATGCACATGCTGAATAGCTGCTTAAAATACTTCAGAGAATACTGGTACATTGGATCAATTTCAGCTAGGTCGACTATAACAAAATACAGGACACTTCCTCGGGCAGCAACTGATCGATACTTTTCACGAGCTTTGGTTATTTTCTCCTCAGTAGTTACAGCATTTTTCAGTTCTCTCGCAATAACTCCTGAAGTAACTTTGGAATCATTAAGAGCATTCACTAATTCCTCATCATCCAGCACATTTCCTTCTGAATTATATAGCATGTGCAAAATTTTGTCTTCAATGTTTTTAAGCTGATTTTTGTTGTTATTAATTTCAACAATTAACTTATTTCGCTCTGTTTCTAAATCTGGTCTTTCTAAACTAACAACATCGCTTAGTAGTTGGTCTTCAAGTCCAGACAGAGTCACGGTGAAATTGATAATTGTTACTTTTATGCATATCTCAGGCAAATAATGTGGATTTGCTAGCTTTGTGGTCAAATACAAACGAAAGTTCGGGTCATAATCAACAACACTTTCACCAAGCCGGATGACAGGCCTTCCACCTTCTATGAATGTTTGCTTCAACAGCACTGGTTTCAAAGCTGGATCCAGAGACTCTTGCACTTCTTCGATCAGAATTGGCATACCAATTCGAATGCAATTTTCTACAGTTCGCATGAAATTGCTGTCTGTTTGTTTAACTATCTGTAGGTTGTTCTTTGCCTCCATTTGCATAATCCAGTGATTTGCTTGATCCTGAGGATCGATCAAAAGGGGCCAGCGATTACTATTTGTTGCCAATAAAGCATTCTCTGTCGAAAAATCATCTCTAGGTAACCCATCAATGTTCCATTGTCGTATTTTATAAGGATCACCCAAAATTTTTATCAAATTGAAATCACTAGAAATTGGAATCTGTAGTTGTTTACACTTGGCTACCCAAGGACCTACCAATTGGTCTCTATACTGACTCGTAAAGGCACCATAATAAGCAACACAAGCAGCTGCAACAAAAACATTACCAACTATATTATTTAAATCATCTTCAAATGATAAGGCAGAGATTTTCCACCTTTCTTCCTCATCTGCTAACGCTGTTGTCAAAACGGACGCTCTCTTAAGTCTGTTGGAAGTTTGTTGAATGTTTCCTTGTAGTTCACTTTTCTCTCGCACAGTATCTTCATACTTTTGTTGGAGTGATTTTATATTATCTTCAACCTTATGAAGTTTATCTTGCTGTTCTTTAAGAACTGCATTTGTTGCATCAAGCTCTTTTTGCGCTATTGCTAACTTTTTTCTTTTTGGTTCCACTACTTTTACAACTTTTGCGTAAAGGTCAATAGCAATTATCCACATGCAAAGTGACTTGCAAGCTTTTGAAGTTTTTTCTACAACTTCAGGAACAAACTTAGGATTCTCAATATATTTTTTCAGTTTTTTCAAAGTAGAATCGGGAATACTATCTTTATCGTAATCAACAAGCCTCTTTAAAAAACCTGCATCACTCAGAAGTTTTTTTGACATTTCCCAATCTGGTTTTGCACCTAAAAGAATGCAAACAGCCTCCATTACGGTTAACACCATTTCAGGAGGTTTACTGAAAACTTTTACTTCAGAAATGTCATTTTTGTCTAATGCATCTAAAGCTTTTACTGAGGCTTCCAATGCAGGAAGGGCTTCATCAAGGTCTCTTTGCGCATCAGCCGCAATTGCAGCTGTTTCATCAGCTTTCATTGTTGCTTTAGCTTCATCTACCATGACAACTTTTCTGACTTTATCTGCCTTTTGCTTATCAACGGACAGCTCTTTCATCAGCTTCGTAACTTCTTCCGACTTTCTCTTTAATACGGGTTCAAGGGCTACTAATTCGACTTCCATTTTACCAATAAGCTCATTTGTTTCAAGCAATTTTGACAATCCATTTTTTACTCGGTCACGTGCAGAGATTATTTCCTCCTTCTTTTTTTTGTACATACAGATGTACAAATTTATTAATTCTAAGTAGCTCGTAGGTGTTGTATAATAACGACGTCTCAATTCAGCATAAAACTTCTCTGTCAATTCTGTAACCGACAAGTGGATTTCACTACACATTGCCGAAATTTTGTTTTTGACAGTGTCGTCACCTAAATCTACCTGTTCGAACAAGGCTTCAGACACTGACAGCAAGGCGTCTTGTGGCCATTCAGTAAACCAATCAATTGTGCAGCAATTAATGAGTGAAGGAAACATGCGACATCGATTTCTGAAGCTATTTCCAACTGGTGACATACAAAGAACAATATGAAGATTATTTCTTACTCGGTTAATGAAAAACTGGAAAATCCCATCTCTGTCATTATCAACAACACCTGCTGCTTCTGCAGGATCACGGCATTTAATCATTATCTGCTCATAATCTTCAGGTTCAAATAAATTTGGAACTTCACCTGAATTCAGCATGTTATTTATGTCTTCTAGAAACTCTTCGACCACAATTTGGGTGTCACTGAAGAGAAACACTGTGCTCTTGTTTTCTAACCCTGCAGCAAAATAAAGAGCTTTCAAATCCTCACGAAATGCAGTGTAGTCATACCCACGACACAGTTCAATTTGGAAGCAGTCGCACCCACAAAAGTGACTTGCCAGTTTAGTTACAGATTGTTTTCCAGTGCCACCAACTCCCACTAAAAGGGCATTACCTCTTTCTTGTCGAATCACTCTTGCTATACGAGAAATATGTTCTACTGCATCTAAGAAGAAAACCAGTTTCAGCTCCTTGGAAGACTCCATGTTATAGTCATCAAGGTACTTGTCAAGAGCCTTTTTCACTTTATCCATATCTAATAAGTCTTCGTAGAGTCTGTCAGCTTTCTCTACCTCTGTTTTAACAAAGTCTCCAAATATAATTGGTGATGCAGTGAAGCTTACTGGGTCAATATGTTCATGAAACTGCCGGTAAGAAACCTCAGCTAAAATATTATGGAAATATAATTTGTCCTCTTGATTTATAAGTCTGTCATGAAAGACTCTTAATGCTTCATGGTGAAATAACCTTAAAAGTTGTTGCTGAGATTTAACAACTATTGGTGAAACCTGTAGCATGCCCTGTATGCACTTAGAAAGATCTCGCAAGTTGAAAACGTAGTGTGACTTTGCTGGCGTGGGTAAGAGATCAGTTGACATGCGATTGTATATCTCAACTGCTGACTTTACTACATATTCTGCACTCTGCTTCACAGCATGGTTGTAATCTGCTAGGAAGCCTGTGATAATACAAGAAAATATATGCTTGAGACTACTTTCATCAGGTGACGGAATACAAAACATGCTGAAGAAGCGAATCAATCTTAGAGTAACTGGATTACGACCACCCCCGGGAGGTGCGCAAGCTGCACAGAGGGTCACATTGTGAATTTCCTTCCAAAATAACTGGTCTCTGTCATAGAATCCTCCAAAACCTAGATATTGTCTCAGCAGTTCTATTGGTGGCTGGCAGCCATATGTATCTAATTTGGGCATATTTAAATCATCGACAAATATAACCATTCGCTTGTCAGATGGTGGACCTAAAACATTTTTCTTGTGCTTCTCCAGCTTTCCTTCGATCATGCTTTGCATGCGATTACTGCTGGTTTGAGCTGAAAAGTTTATAAACATCGACAGGTATTTTCCTCTTTTAGTTGCTTTATTCAACAAACTGCTTGCAATCACGGATTTTCCAACACCTGTTGTCCCAGTAAATAAAACAGGCTTATGCACAGTGACTAATTTTTCCATAAGAAAGCTAAACTTAACGGAATATACAGTAGGAACAAGCATATCGAAAAATGGCAAAGTTTTGCTATAATTAAAGCGAGGTACAACGCGATCCCATAATTCAAATTGCTGAGTCTCATAATCAACGTAATATTTCCATAATTCCTCACCTGAAGGGATTCTGGCGTCTTTATCCTCAAACTGTTCATGAACAAACGCATTAAATTCTTCACCGGAACACTCGCTCAAGTTACCACCAATAGCCCAGAAGTAGCAAAAGACAAAAGTCATATATATAAGACCATTCAACTGAATTCCAGCCATGTCCAAATTAGGACCATCTTCAGCCGTTAGCAAAGATTCTAGAAGGTAGCAAAGAGTAGCCACTTTACCTAAATCAACCTGCTCCATTGCCTGCACACATTTTTTCTTAACAAATCTTAGTCCGTCGTCTACATATCTATGAAAAAGCTCCAAAATATAATCGGTCAATTCAGGTCTAATTCCCTTAGCATCAAGACGGGGTATCCATGTTTCCACATAAGGCTTCCATCCCAGTTCTTCTGGGTCCACATAAACCATGCCACATCTACTAACAGTAGCTGGAGACGCAACTGCTAAATCTTGTACTTCAAATAGCATATGAATATTAGGTGGAAGCTTTATTCTTTCACTATTTGCTAGGCAAAGCATCTTATTATCATCAAGCACAGTATTCATGTTCTCAATCCACAATGCATCTACTGGTCCATCACACACTACCCACTTATGTTCATCCTTAAGATCTTGACAAGCAGCTCTTACAATCTGGGCAAGTATACCATCCCTCCACTCGAGCGTCAGTTTATTAACTTCACCATATAATTCTCCCAGCGTTACAGATTTAGGATTAAGTACATAGGTTGAGACAGGTCGGTAGTCAGGGTGTTCGATTTTTGCTTCGTAAAGATCAGTGAGTGTGTCCTTTAGTATTTCATAACAAGTAGTCTTACCACCACAAGTCGGTCCCACCAGCATGACTCCATGTCGAACTTGCATTGTTTCAAATAATTGAATTATCTTTTTCACACTCGTTGGCACAGCCTTCAAATCATGCCTTATCATTGATTCAATAATAAACTTCTCAAAACTTCCATAATCATGTTCTGGCAGTACAACACCAGGAAACAGATCTTGCAATATGGCTTGAAATAATTCCACATCGTGAGAAAGAAACTTTGGGAGGTTACTATCTCTCAAAGCTCTTATCAAAACCACGTCTTCACTTTTGTCCGGATTTTCTCGCTTTAAAGATCCCGCCATGACCAAAACAGATTTTACTGCTCTCATGCCAAAATCATAATGATCCTGCTGGGAAAGTTGCTCACTACAAAGTTTATACATCTGAGTCATCTTCTTTGCGAGGGATTTGGAAGACTCAAAACCTTCAGAATACAAAATTACTTCGGCAATCAAGCTGTAATCTGGCACCATCATTGCTTGAGGTCTGAACAGAGACTTCAAATTATCAGGTAACTCTGTTCGACCTGCATATCCAGGATTCATTGTTATAAAAGCAGCGCACGATGGAACAAGTTTGATGTCTCTACCTTCAAATGCAAACGTTTTAAGGTTGGCAACTTTAGCATTACGAATTGTGAGAAGCTGTTGTGCAATAACTGACAACACTTCAATATCAATCCTGTTAAATTCATCAAAACAAAACCACGCACCACTCTGAGCCAAACCCGCAAAAAACCGAGCCATTATTTTATAATCCAGTCCTTCTGAGCAGTTGAAAACAACACACTGTTTTGCAAGTGATTTGGCTAAATCTTTGACAGTCTCTGTTTTTCCTGTACCTGCTGGACCTGCTGGTGCTCCACCAAGCTTCAACTGCAAGGCTCCCATTAAGCATAAATAACAACGATCGGTCAGTGGTGTGATTACCAGTCTAGAAGAAGCACCAAGGTACTCATAACCGTAAACATAAGAAGAGTTTGACATACAAACTAAGCAATTGTCTATTTCCAGATTCCAATAATATCTCAACTGTTTTTGCCACTCAAAATGATGTATTTCATCTACTTCTGCCTCAATCATTCCTGTTACAATATCTCTTGAATGAACATCAACAGTAATAAGGGCACAAATAGTACTGCGCTCGAGTTTGCTCAGATCGCCACGCACTAAACTAGCTAGCTCATTTAGATCACAAAAACATTTTTCTAGAAACATTTCAAGTAGCCCATATCTATCATCATCGGCATTTAAACATTGTTCTAGAGTTCTACACCAAATTATTTGTGAAGCAGTAAGAACAACCTGTGATGGATGACTGATTACCCAGTTTGTACGTGACTCCTCAGAAAACTCTGCAATGGCCAACTTTGTTGCTTTATGCAAAGTTGACACCATAGCCTCTTCAACCTTTCCAAGCCATTCTTCGACATTGCCTCTGGCTTTAAGTCCTTTCTGCAGCACCACATGTTCACCTTCAGGTGAATTCATTGCAAGAATTTCATTCGTAGGTTTATCGTCTTGTGTTCCAAACTGAAGATATGCAATAGCATCGAAGCATTTTCTGAGATGAGGCTGCACGGCCTGAGGATTTCGAGTTTGGGACAAAATTTCCAACAACTCATCATTAGACAGGAAATAGAATCGCGGAAAAATAACTCTCTTTGATTCCAAATAGTCTTCCAAGCATTTTTGAACTTGCTCCAGGAGAGCATTATTTGTCTGCAGCGTTTCTAGTAAACCAGGCTGTGTAGCCGCCCTGATTGCTAAAGGTATTTTGTTAACCTTCCTCATAATGTCCTTCCACGACTTATCTACCTGTGAAAACATTTTTGCTTCAACAGGTAATTGTCTCTGGATATCTGGTGCACAAAATACGTTTTCAAGATACAACCAGTTGCGCTGACACTCCAGCCACTGATCTAGTGTTTGGCCAAACAGCTGAAGATTTTTTACCCATTCATCAACTCTCGGTTTGATTGGCCCCACGTGACGGGAGTTTGCTATTGTGCCAATGTTTATACTGCTGTCCTCAAACAACTGTTGTATATCATCAGTGCCACCAAGTATAAACACATCTTTAGAATCTTTGTGGGGCAGAACAATAAACTCAGCAGTCTTCCATGCATCTTCAACCTTTTTCAGAATAGTTTCCAAGCTAGCTTCAGCACTAGCTTCACCAGATATATTTTGAATTTCTTCGCTTCTACCAAATGCATTAATTTGTTCGAGCAGAAAAAGAGTGATGACCTCATCTGGCATAATGGATCTATCAAGCACATTTTCAATTGCTTCCCAGTGGCGACTTTTAAGAGCAGGATTTCTCAAATTGGAAATGACAGGTAGTTTGTGTCTCATTTCCTCAACTTCTTCCTTTAGCTCTGGCAGTATTTTGTTCATCGGCAGTCCTTTCTCTAGTTGCTGAACAAGTCTCACATACTTGGTAATTTCAACCGTCAACTGTTCAGGCTCTATTTTTTCAAACTCACATGTGTACCATCCGTTTACAACATCAGACCACTCTTTTACAGATTTCCACAGCGTCTGTCTCAACTTCAAGTCATTTTGCGCTTCTGCACCTTCAAATGGCACTACTTCAACATTAAACATCTTTTGATATCCTATAAACTCTGAAGCCTGAGCCTGTAACTCATCCATGCTTTCCTGCAAGCAATTCAACAGTGACCATATCTCTTCTTGATTTACATCTGGATCTAATAAAACTGGATTCTGTATATCTGTAAAGACAGCTTTCACGCTTTTGTTCAGGGAAGCCATATCCTTACTTAAAATGACAGCCAATTTGTCTATAAGTGCGTCCCTTTCAGACACTCCTCTATCAATAGCGCTACGCAGAGAATAAGCACATCCACTCAAAGTACTAAAAACAGCAAGGTCTTCAGGCGGGACAGGCACAGCATACTTCTCAATTAAGTCATACATATCCTGCACAATATCGACATCTTGTTCAAGAATGTCAATTCTCATCTGAACGGAATCCAAAAATGAAAGTTTGTTTACGTAATCCATTGTCGTCTCAGGTTTAGCTTGTAGCCTGTGTACTCCATCTTCGGTCTCAGTGATAAGTTCATCAGTTTTAGTTTTTGCAAGGGTAGGCATGATATCATATATTACATCAAGGCAGCGCCTAGGTGAAGGAATTATCTGTTCTTTTAGTGCTAATGTGTCAACCAGAAGTAGTCCAATGGGTGTCTGGTCCAGCAAAGTAGATGCTTGTACACTTTGTCTGGAATATGTCTCTAACGCACTTTGAAAGAAGTCAAGGTCGCATGTTTCTTTTATGAGCAACTTTTTGTCCAGTGCTTCATTTTCCAAATAAAATGAGCGCACAGGATCAAAGATTTTGCTAAACTCCTCGCAGTATGCAAAAGCTTTGCTTATATGCGCTTTTACCTCAGCAATAATTTGCTTTATTCTGCCATCATCTGCAACTATCTCTTCAAGACGAGGGCCATTGCCACAGGTCCTGCTTTCTTTTTTCCTGTTGATGTACGGGCAAATAAAGGGATCAAAAGTAGCATCTGGTGTAAGTGTTTCTAAGGCAAATGCTGTTGTCTTAAAGGCATCAATAACTTTCTCAATGTCAACTTGGAAATAATACCGTGAGGGTCGAAATGTCAACACTTTCTTTGGCAATTGCATTTGCGTCACAAAAAGTGGGACATCCAAACGAATGGTATCAAGTGTACTTCCAGCATCGACAGCGGTGCTAGATTTGACTGCAAGAGAGGGTCTCGATAAATGTGTCGACTTTCTCTCGTCGACATCCTTTGTACAATTGTTTGGCAAATTGCCTGTTTTGTCAACTAGAGTCTGAAACTTATTTAACAAAAACTCTATAGAGTTCACAGTTAACACGTGCAGCGCATTCAGAACAAGGTAATCTGCTAGTCGCACAAAGCATGTTAATCGGAGACACTTGCTGCGCTTCGTCGCTTGCTCTGTGTATGTCATTTTTTCGGGCGCATCACCCCAAACTACGATTTTGTTATCAATAGGTATATCAGTGCTGTCATCAGCGTTATAATTGTCTGGGGTGAATCCGTCAGTAACCAAAGTCACTTTACAAGCGTTTCTCACAACTTCAGCCACTAGATCTCGGAATTCTCTTAACCGAGCAGCTACATCTTGTAACTGGGTTAACTGCTCCTTCACAAAACCCTCAAGAGTGTAAGTGCGACCTTCTTTAATATCGCACATGCTCATATGACTTATCGCACACGTCATTTCTCTGACATTCAACAGAGCCGGTCTCAAGCAGTGGTTAGTTATGAAAAGATTTTCCTTGATTTTTTCTCGGCTTTTTCGATACTTTGTACGTCGCACTGTTTTCCTCCAAAACGTAAAAGCCTTTCGTGTTTTCGCCAGTTTAAATATCGGAATTTTTATCAGTTCTTGGTAATAGCGGTACTCGTGAGTCCACCTGTCAAGGTCGGTAAAAGTGTGTCCCTCGTCAGTAATATGCATCACCCCATAGGGACTAAAAGTGTAATAACTACATTTATCACGCTCGCTGTACCTCACAACTTTTAGATTGTAAGGATGATAATGCACAGACGATTTAGGCACCGCAGAAGTTAAATACAAAAACCCAAGATCAGGATTTTGCTTTAGTATTTCCACAATTGTGAGAAGATCAGTTATAGACATTAGAACGTTTAGATCCACGCCAGGTGCCAGCTGAGCTTTCGAAACAGCAGGACAAATGGGACTTAATGTTCGCGAAACAGTCCTGCGTGAAAATGACATTTTTTTCTGCTGCTCCAGAAATGACTTGTGTAATTTTGGCAACGAAAGTTTTTCATCTCTAATAGGTGTCTGTTCTTGAAGTTTATCACTTAGTTTTTCTGCATAAACATCCTTAACTAGTTTTGCTGCCTTTTCTTTTGTTTTGGTTTCGTCGACTTCTTCACGTAACTCGGTTTTAATAGTTAGCTGCTCCTTTTTTGTCTGATATCTGGTAAGAGCCGGCAACGGCTGCCATCTCTGCGGACTAATATTCTGGCTTGTACCGCTAACGGCAGAAAACTTCCTTGCTTTTATCTGCTTTTTCTCAAAATTGGTAGACATTTCCGTTACTCTGAAATTTTAAAATCCAGTAAACATGATAATTTTATATGATCTGATCAACCGATGTTAATTAACTACATAACGAATTGAAAGTACTCTAAAAGGGAAGAAAAGGCAACTTTAAAGTATTTATACAAAGAAGTTTCCATGCAAAGTTATATTACTTAGATTTACGTTTACCTGTTTGAAATACTTATGTAACCAGAAAGGAAAATTCTTAATAATTTACAATGTTCGCGCCATGTGGTAAAATGGCACTGCATTGCCTACTCAGTGTGCACCACTGATTCACCTAAATACTCATTAATAATCTTACTGACATTATAAATTAATTTTGGTTTTGGCTGCAAAGAGTGCACTACGAATGCTCTGATTATTTTTTGAAACTTTACGCAATACTTGATTCAAAGGACCTACAGTTAAAATGGCTGCACATGATGATCTAAGTTTACAAGTTTTATACAGCATTATTGCTAATGCAAATTCTGTGTGCAATAAGACCGCATGGAAGTGATATAAAATTTCAAGCCGAATTCTTCAAGCTTCATTTATGAAGAGTAGTTTCTTGTGCTTTAAAGCACAAGAAAGCCCTTCACTTACATCCAGCTTAAAAAATTCGTCTAGAAATTTTATACCACTTACATATTACCTTTTCGTATGCATGGCTTGCCTTGGCCACAACACTGCATAAAACGTGTAAGTTGAAACTCCCGCAGACATTTTATAACAATGAATAAACCTGCGTGAACAACATTAACAGCTTTGCGTGATGCCAAAAAAGAAATTCAACTTGCACAATTCTTGAGCGACACGCTTCGATCCCCGGCAGCCGGCTTTGTTTTCCGTCGGAAATATCCGAAAGTCTAAACAGGTACACAACACTCGTCGGACATGCGTGACGTGCAAGAATGACATGCAGATTTGAGAGTCACAACAGATATAATCTAAACATGACTTTACTTCAAAAAAAGGTTTAGCTGCAATTTAAGGCACCAAAATCAATTGTATATTGGGCTTACATACAGTACTGCTTAATTATTATCACTTCAGCTTCCAATATATATATATATATATATATAACAAAATATTTCAAGTTTAGCTATCACTTTATGTATGCCTATATTAACCGTGAAACAAAACTACTGAGTACTGTAAACGTATATTGGGCTTAAATATAGTACTGCTTAATTATTATCACTTCAGCTTCCAATATATATAACAAAATATTTCAAGTTTAGCTATCACTTTATGTATCCCTATAATTATATTAACCGTGAAACAAAACTACTGTAAACGTATATTGGGCTTAAATATAGTACTGCTTAATTATTATCACGTCAGCTTCCAATATATATATAACAAAATATTTCAAGTTTAGCTATCACTTTATGTATCCCTATATTAACCGTGAAACAAAACTACTGTAAACGTATATTGGGCTTAAATACAGAACTGCTTAATTATTATCACTTCAGCTTCCAATATAACAAAATATTTCAAGTTTAGCTATCACTTTGTGTATGCCTATATTAACCGTTAACGGTGTTAAAATCAAGGACAAGATGCAAGCAATTGGAAGTTTAATAACATACCGTGGACTAAAATGTTATCAGGAAAGTATCAGTAATAATAATTACTACTTTAACCCGGAATCAAGGAAAATCAGTAAGCTTCACGCCACAAGTTTTGAAATTTACGCGGCGTTACCAAGCAACTTCATCGTTATCATCATACCAAACGATAAACGCCGTCAGGTAGAGCACAAACAAGAATCAAGAATTCCACCGACTGTCACATTTTCACAGGTCTCTTCTTAACAACTGTTGTATCATTAAAAATTACCAGTACACTTTCTTATCGTCGATCGTGAAAATGAGCAACCGAGTTTACTACTGAAAATTGATTGATCATCTCTGTAAAGTCTTTTTTTCAGTGATTAATAATGATGATGACGATAATGATAGTTGATGATGATGATGACGACGATGATGATGATGATGATGATGATGATGATGATGATAATAATAATAATAATAATAATAATAATAATAATAATAATAATAATAATAATAATAACCATTGTGTAAAGTTGGGTTAATTTAAATTCAACAGACAACACAAGTTTGCCATGAAGTTTTTATTGCCCACTGTAAATAACAATCTAATCATACACAACAAATATTATTATTACCTCATTTTATTACCCACTTTCACCCCAAATACCATACACCAGGCAGGACAACAGCAGGCACCATTTTTAAAGACTTTCGTGTGACCTGGCCGTAATATTGAACTCACGATCTCCCAGACGGAAAGCAGAAAGGTTACTGATGGACTATAGGTAATGTATTTTAACTGCAAATAAAGATTATAATTTATGTACATAAAATAATTAAACCGTGTCTATTGGCGTACGTAGCTGGTCGAGACACCCAGATTGCTTGTCAGCGAATCCGACAAGTGATATGCCTATTACTCTTGATATGCAGGAATAATACTCAGTCTTTGCCTAAGAACGAAATACAAACCGGATCGTTAAATTTTTCTTTTGATTAGAGACGATTCTGAGGTAATAAAATTATAATACATATAAAATTAATTTTCTACAGTTACAAAATTACTTTAACAGCAATATTATAAATAGTAATTTACAAGATACGATATGCGACTTAATTCAACATCATCCGCACTTCAGTTAATAGTCTACCATAACTACTAATAACAATAATTACAGTTACTACAATAACTATTCTATTTATTTCAAAAGTGCAGCACAATTTCAATTTGTTAGTAGCACAGAAAAAAGAGAATATTTACACATTTTAATAATTTCAACAAAAAAGGAAAATAAATAAAACAGTAAGTAGTCAAGGAGAGTACAGTAAAAATACATTACGTAAGTTGATTTTGACGTATCTAATCTAGTAACAGGTTAATTTCATTCTTGTTCGAGGATTCGAACTGTTTACGCTCGTTTGCATTTACGATATCTTTCACAAGTAATACATGATAACTCTGCTTATTGGTCACATTGTAAACGCTCTTTGAGATGTAATCTGTCTTACATTACGCATTAAACAAAAATGTTCGTTTTCTTATTCTTATAAGTGACGGCTCGTGTATAGATACCGTGGAACTGCAGCACCCCCTATTTTCACCCAATATTATCGAAAATGTTCATTATAATAAGACCTTTTTCTTTAGTTCGTTTTTTATACATGTACCGACCCAGAGCACGTGAGGGTGGTACTGTTTGCTTCACAGCCTAGCACAGTGTTCTCCAGCAGCGGGGTGTTTGGCTGTTGCGCACACGTGTCTGAACCCAAGTAGAAAAAGTACTGTCACGCACACAGTTTATTGTTAGTTGTCACGTGCTTACCGAAAATGGATCAAGATTGAACTGTGACAATTTAGGCTATTTGTTTAGAATTTTATCAAGTTAATGTATAAACTTTCGCATGTTTGTTTGTTTAAAATTACAAGTACAAATTACAATATTTAAATTACATATGTTTGTTTCACTTTACACAGTATTTAAACAATGGTTAAAAATTTTCTGAAGCAGCGCTCCCAGTAATTTTAACTACAAGCCACCAGTGAAGCTAACGGCGATAATTTATAGTCCGTATGTTTACCTCTATTTTAATTTGTTAGTAAATTTATTCTTAAAGGAAGACCGAACGATCGCTTAGACTCAATCTTATTTTAATTTACTGTCCAAAATATAGATTTTCTTGTCTATAAAAGGTAACAGTTGCTCTTATATTTGAATAATTAGTTTAGAAAGTTAATTAGTGGCAGCCGAACACAGGTATTGCATACGTCAGAAGCTAATCACAGTTTGTGCAATGGCAGGCGTCTTCCCTTGCGCAACAAGCACATTTGCACAAGTGTTACAGTACTGTTTAAACGCATGATGTTACGAAAAGTGGGCTCTACATCATATGACGTCGGAAACTAACACTGCAGTTCATGATCATGTTTTCACGGTACCGTCTTCTATTTGTCGGCTACGCGAATGTGACAAAAAGGCGCCACTGCCAATCTTAGTAGATTCACTGAACGAAATTTGAGTACCTGAGGTAATCATTATTTAATCTAAACTTTGATTTAAAATAAGCTATTGTAATTTTCAATATTTTAGAACATTTTTTATTCTGAGCTCATGTTTGCACAATCATTTGGTTTTCCTTTAATGTATAGATTCCTTTTCATAAGCATTCATTCATCACACGCAATTTAATCCCCTTTATTACTCAGACGTTTTAGCAATTTCAATTAATTTAATGTGTAGAAATTTTCAGAAAAACACAATTTCCAAGTCTCACCATAATTGTTCACCACGATTACTGGTAATTATTTCGGAGCGCTTTTATTATCCATAAAAATATAAAGTGATTTTTTTTATTTCTAATCATTTTATTAGAAGAGACAGTAATCAATTACACAACAGGAAGGAAGCACTTAGTTACTATAACTGAAAGATAATCTTTTTATTTCTGATCTTTGTGGGCAGATTTTACAGGCCCTCGAGATGTAGCCACTGAGGAATACTACTGTTACTGTCAACAAAAAAAAAACTTTAAAAAACCCACCTAATAAGTCTTTTCTTAGTTTCGTTGTGCACGGACGCAGTTTCTGTAGGTCAACGGTTAAGTGCACCACAGCAACGCATCTTAACTACAACCGTCACGTAACATGCGTATAAAACAAAGCCGTTTGCCCTGTCAGTTCAGTAACGTGAGTTGTTTAACGTGAACTTTAATTAATTATGGATTAGTCTGTGTCTAGAGTGATTTACTAGCAGTATCTTGTTTACGAACAAGAAAAAATAAACTCGGTAAGGTTCTAGCTACCTGTAAAAACTGCTACTATTACCATAGCATGGACTGCGAGGCGTTGTAAAGTGTACACAAACGCGTTGTCTGATAGACTTAGCCTTAACCTTTTCATGATCATTATCAATCGATGGAACTGTGAAAAGGCTTATTTTAAGCTAGTTTTCTAAAAAACTTATTCTTTAAAATATTGAAAGGGAATGTACTACTTTTCAAGAATGAGTTATGCGAGAAATTAGAGAGATTATCACAGAAGCGTTGGCATGGCATGGCTAGCTCTCTTTCTGTTACATGCATTTCGGCACTCGACAGTTAGATGGGCACCAGCGTCTGCATTTCGGAAACGCGTTATCGGTTTACGAAGGCACCTTTATCGCACCTCAAAATGGGGATTTGGTTTCCTTTAAAGCAATTGATACTCTGCAAGCGTTTTTCTAGATACAATGAGGAAACTTTCCACCTCATCTTTTGAGGCTCTCCAGCGGGCAGAGATCAAGCCCTGGGCTTCTGACCCAGAAGTAATGTCTTAAAGGAAGACCGGACGATTGTTTAGACTCAATCTCATTTTAATTTACTGACCAAAATATACATTTTCTTGCCTGTTAAAGTTAACAATTGTTCCTTATATTTGAATAATTAGCTTAGAAAGTTAATTAACGGCAACCGAACGCAGCTATTGCTTACGTCAGAAACTAACCACAGTTTGTGCAATGGCAGGCGTCTTCGCTTGCGCGTCGAGCACGTTTGCATAAGTGTTACAGTACTGTTTAAACGCATGATGTCACGAAAAATGGGCTCTACATCATATAACGTCAGAAACCAACACTGCAGTTCATGATCATGCTTATCACGGTACCGCCTTCTATTTGTCGGCCACGCGAATGTGACAAGAAGGCGCCGCTGCCAATCTTAGTAGATCCACTGAACGAAATTTGAGTATCTGAGGTAATTATTATTTAATCTAATCTTTGATTATTATTGTAAAAATAATAATTGTAGTTTTCAATATTTGAGAGCATTCTTTATTCTGGGCTGATGTTTACACAATCATCCGGTTTTTCTTTAACGCAGGGTCTCTAGGCTTCAGCTAGACAACATGATAGGTAATTAAGCCTTAAAAATATTGCTATAATCATTACGATTGTATTAATGATGCAAACAGATTTTGGTCTGTTGTGTCGCCTTGCTATAAATGCAAAATGTTTGCCGAAGATATTATAATAAAAATTATAATAATAATTATTAGTGGCATTCTTTTGTTGCTGGAGCATTAATGAGAAGTATTTTCAAAGGAATTTTGCAAGTAAGATGGGTTTTCATCGACGAAAACGGTCAAATTTCCTTCAAGGAAACGATAACCAACGAGCTCACGATACCGCGAATAGAAGAACAGCAACAAGAAGGGATAACTGTGCAGCAGATCCTCTTTATAGGTTGCTCAGCAAGTGAGAATAAAAAATCCAGGCCGTCTTTACTGGCTGCCAGAACCAGTTATGAAGCCGCTACTGATAGTTTCATCGATTTCCCTTTGGCCTTGAACTGTGTAAGCAAGCAGTGATGGCTGTTAACGCCTATCTTTTTTTTATCTTGTTTGGCGTTCGTTTTTGTGAGTTTTGTAGCTGTTTCCAGCGCAGCAGACTAACAATTATCAAATTACTGCAGGCATTTTACAATCGCAGGCTAGAAAGCTCAATAACATTTACACAGTTAGCTGAAACCAAAGAATTCGGCTTAAACTACACTGACTTGAATAAATAAATTAATAAACAAATAAAAGAGAAATGAATATTATAAAAAAGTCAAACCCGCTGTAACACGAGCTGCATATAAAATTTGCTTTCGCAACGACAGCGTAGGAAATAAAAGATTCAAATGATTTTAGTACTCTCGGGCCCTAGTGTTTGGGCATCTGGTGGTTGGGCACCACGTTTAGTTATTTGGGCTCTATAGATATTTAGACCTGTGATATTTGGGATCGACAATTGGGCACCGGGGCATTCGGCTCCAAACAATTTGGCCCAGAATACCTGAAGACCCAAATGTCCAGGGTATAAATTATTTGGGGCTCAAATATCTGGGCCCGAATTAATATCTAAGATCTAAATATCTGAGGCCCAAAATATTCGAGCTTAAACATCTTGGCTCCAATTATTTAGAGTCCAAATGTCTGGGGCCCAATATTCGGGAGCCAAACATGTGGCCCATATATCAGAAGCCCAAACATTGAGGCCCATCTGAATCTTTTCTTTGCTGCAGTCTCGCTGCGGACGACATTTTAATAGGACATGGCATACAGCGTGTTGTGTTTATTTGCTGTTAAAATTTGGAAAAAAACTGCCTACAAGGCATAAAATTAATATAAACTACAACTG
The DNA here is from genome assembly GCA_030141605.1 of Tubiluchus corallicola. Classification (NCBI taxonomy): domain Eukaryota; kingdom Metazoa; phylum Priapulida; class Priapulimorpha; order Priapulimorphida; family Tubiluchidae; genus Tubiluchus; species Tubiluchus corallicola. The sequence continues at coordinate 112,297 of JAQGDQ010000570.1, forward strand.
TATGGAAATTTAAAGTACGATGAAAGCAGCAATTCGCTTGAAAATTATGACGTAACTGGTGGACTTCGTGACTTCTCATAAGTTGACAATGACGGCTTATTGTAATGATGTTGACAATAATAATGGTGATAATGACAATGATGGCCATTATAACAGTGATGATGATGGATGGTGATGATGATGATGATCGTAATTATGATGACGACGATGATGATGATGACAATAATGACGACAATGATGACAATGACGGATTATAGTAATGATGTTGACAATAATAATGGATAATAACTGTGATAATGACACTGATGATGACAATTATAGCAGCGATGATGATGGATGATGAGGATGAGCATAATTATGATGCTGCTGCTGCTGTTGCTGCTGCTGCTGCTGCTGATGATGATGATGACAATAATGACGACAATGATGACAATGACGGATTACGGCAATGATGTTTACAGTAATAATGGTGATAATGACGGTAATGATGACAATTATAACAGCGTTGATGACGACGACGACGACGACGACGACGATGATGATGATGATGATGATAACGGAGTCCATGTTTATGATAATGACATGGCGACAGCAGCGATAGCGAATATGGCAATAATGACAACGGCATTAGCAGAGGTAGGCAATCATAAGGCTTCAACAATAATCTATTGTCCTGAGTCATCTTTATACTATAACATGATGTTAATTTATTAGCCTTCACATCCATAAAAATGCCTCAGGGCTTTGCTCATAAAAACAGTAAAATTCCACGATGTAGGACCGGTTTTAATTCAGTTAGACACACGCTGTGACTACTCGATTATTCAGTTTGCCTCTCTGTCTGTAATGCAGTAATGGAAATTTGAGACAGCAGATTACCCAACTGCACTCTTAAGTAATTAAAGCTAGACGGAAATTCAGAAGAGGCTTGCATTTGGCGAGGCTGGTATTATAATTGGGGACCGTATAATAAATAATCTTGACTATACGTTGAATCTGAAAAGCACGTAACTCATAAACTGATTGAATGACTGATTGACTCATTACCAGTTTTCTTCACTTTCCAACTCATCGATTGACTTTGTATTTGAGCAGAATGATGGACGCGATTAGCTGACCGGTTGACTTAATTAGACCAGACGGTTTAGTCTAGTGGTAATGCGTCTGCTTTCCGTCTGGGAGGTCGTGAGTTCGAACCACTCGTGACTTTAAAAATGGTACCTGCTTAGCCCTGCCTGATGCGTGGTATTTAGGGTAAAAGTGGGGTTATAATAATCTGTGTTATGTAGTTGTAGGTTGTTATCTACAGTCGGCGATAATAGCTCTTTGAGCTAATGTTAATTGTTCACCCAAAAGCCGACTTTAAATAAATATTATTATTATTATTGTTATATTATTATTATTATTAATGTCTGCTGCCAGTCTATTATCAAACAATCAGAATCATTAACTACAATTAAAAAGAAATTAAAACAATACCAACTAAGTAGATTTCAAATACCAACTCATGTAAATGACGTTAACTTCTTTATTCAAATTTTGTATATCCACGTCCCCAATAACCGAAAGTGAATAATTATAATTTCGCAATTCATAATTAGTAAATTAAACGGCAATCAGTACAAGTAATATTTGTTGTACTGTGATAATGGAAGAAAATTTTGTCTTGCATTTATTACGTATATTACTTTTTGTATTATAGCTATACATCAAGGGGAAATATTGTAATCGCCTTTACTAATCGTACGGTGCCTATGTATCTATGTATTGTATCTATGTATTGTATCTATGTATGTAATTGCTTTTAGTTTTAATTGTTATGCGCTGAGTAATTTACATTTATAGTTTTGCTCCATATGCATTTGCCTTTATCAGTGTTTTAGTGTTAAAAATATTTTTAACACTGAGGACTGTGACTTTATTCTAATCTATTTTATAGCCAATAAAGTATATACAAGGTTCCCATAGAATTTTAAAATAATTTTCCCTGCCTTTCCATGACTTTTCCCTGACCAAATATTGATTTTCCATGACCAAGATAAGCAGAAATTGCATTATCAGTATACATATTCAAACATTTCTGTGTATGGACATTCATACATATACTGATATATAATGTGTCGACACAGTTGCAGTAGTGCTAAAGAAATTACACTAATCACATTAAATAAACTTTCTTAATCCAATCATTATTTTTGAAACAGAAATCGAAACTAGGAGCCTGCCATAGCAAAATTTCATTTGAACACGAATTGCTGAAAAATATGTTTGGAAAATATCAATTCCCGGTGATTTTTGCAACAATTTCCAACTTCCCCGATTTTTTACCACGCTTTCATCATTTTTCCTGATTTTTTATCAAATCATCATTTCCATGACTTTTTATCAAATTATCCTTTTCCATTGTTTTATGTATTAAATAGTTTTGATTTCTTCTTACAGATTTATCAAAAATAAACAAAAATGAACCAAACAAACATCACATTGGGCAATTGTTAATATAATTGTTATTCTGTAAAAACGATTATAATTTGACTTTAAGACAGAACATTTTGCTTAACAAAATTGTTGCGTCAGTTACTTAATGAATATTAACAAAGTGATATATAAATAATTAATACAATAATAAATGTATTAGGGCAAGGTACCCTTCGCAAAACGGTAAATATTACATTTTACACAATTGCAATCTTAAGTTAGTTCATCTGTACAATATTTAATATAAATTATTTTGATAATGACTTTCCAGTATAGGCTGTATAGCTTCTATTTTCAAGAACTTTCCCTGAATGTGGGTATATATATATATATGTATGTACAATTATTCTTTTATGATAACGATAGTGTATGAAACATAAGAATTTAATACAGTAGATGTAATAATTTTGATGTCACTGTGTGCTTAATAATCATTCATTATATTGTACTGAATGTGATAATAATAAAAAATAAATAAAAAATAAATGTATATATGTGCTGACTGATTGTTTAATTAAGAGAGGCATGAGTTAGCAAAGTAATTCGCTGGTTGGTTGATTTAAGCGGTTTTTACCTGATAATCAAAATGCGTTATTGGGTAAAAATCGCTTGGTATTGTTTTCAACGAACCTGTTAGCAGACCTACGTCTCCTGTCGCGAAGTTCGTCTCATAATTACTTTGCGTTTGATTAACTTGACTTGTGAATATTACATTGTTTGTCTTCTTGCTCATCTCTTTTTCATAATTTTTTTCATCTCATTCCCTCCTTTTTAGGCTTGTTATAACATTGAAATAGCTTAAATTTCCCTCTAATCTTACTGTACTTATTTGCTTCTGAATGACCTTTTACATTAATAATGTTCTAGTTTTCTGTGTTTAAGCTGTGTAAGACAGGTCTACCTTGAACATTTAGACCTGTGGGCTAGCTAGGCTAATTGTTCCGCTGTGTTTTAGTATAGTGGTATTTTAGTATTGATAATAATTACGTTGTCTGACTCTGTGATTGTACCTGCTAGTATAGTTATTATAATATAATTCCTCGTGACTTATTAAAGATTGTGTTGTTTGATTCTTTGATTGTAAAAGCTAACAGGCTTAATAATTATGAGCAAACTTAATTCGGTAACAGCTCTCCCCCCTATTTCCTTGCCCACAGCTTCTTCTTCTGCAGCTATCCCCATTAGTTTTTTTTTGTACGCAGCTGGATACATAGTAACGCAATCCGGATGCCAGGTAAACACGGCTTAAATGACATTAGGAACAGCAATATAATATGAATTCTCACCTAATGTACGCTCACTAGCTGTATGCCATTCAATTCACTTAGAATTTATTCGTCACGGTTGAGTAACTCGCTAGTCGCAAAGCTGATTAACTGACATTGTTTGCACATTAAATGATTCCCCGATTAACTGACTGACCGTCACGGCTGGTTATATAACATGTAACATAGATGAGTACTTGGCGAGCTGTTGACTGACTGACTGACTGACCCACTCACTGAGACTTTTTAATTAACTGACTGCCAAATTGAATTATTAATTCTATGACTAACTCACTAACTAACCAAGCATCAATTGTCATAAGAATCTTAAAAGGATTTTGCACAGCAAAATCAAGCAGCGAAAATGATTCTAGACCAGTGGACACCAAAATTAGACATTAAATAGATAGGCCCGTGATCATTTTTCGTCAGTCAACATTTCCGGAAGTTACGTGACGTCATGAGATTGAACTGTGATTCCCAGAAGTTGCGTGATGCGATTGAAGTGCATCTAGGGTTAACGTTTATAGGACAATCATCGGAAAATACGCTAATTCGAACCTTCATACCGTACAAAACCAGACTATACGGTAGTCGGTAATTTTACAATAATTTAGATACGAAATAAAATCCAACCTGGTAACTCTTAGGAAGTGTTCATGATTGATAAATCTTTAGAGCTGATGTCAACATAGCGCAATCTATTATCTTTCTTCCTACCATTTCCACTAACACATGCTTCTACCCTTCCTGTGTGATCTAACCTTTCTCCCAGTTCTTTTTTTGTTCACTCATCCATCATTTTTTATCGGGTTCACATGACAGTGGGCTTATACAAGCCTTTGCTTCTCTAGCCCACTGCAGTACAATTATTCTTTTATGATAACGATAGTGTACGAAACATAATAATTTAATACAGTATGATGTAATAATTATGATGTCACTGTGTCTGTTGCTTCTCTAGCCCACTGCAGTACAATTATTCTTTTATGATAACGTTAGTGTACGAAACATAATAACTTAATACAGTAGATGTAATAATTTTGATGTCACTGTGTGCTTAATGTCATTATATTGTACTGAATGTGATAATAATAAACTAAAAAAAGTAAATGAACGTTGATTTCACTGTAGTCTGAAGCATGCTGGTCATAGTTCCATGAAGAAGGTGAGTAATTTTGAAAAAACAATCCTCAAGATGACGAAAATAAGGCTTGAGTCTACACAACGACCATTTGTTGTGTTTTGATAAATTTTATTTTACACAATTCCACCTTCTGTCATTATAGTTACTTATATTAAGTACATCTATAAAATAATATTAATTTGCTTGCAATATCGTAATAATTTTGGAATTAGGGCAAAATCACGATGTAGTGTAGAAAATACGATCATATTTAAACCCCCCCCCCCTCAATACGATAATCAGCATTTTGCAAAACCTGCATTATTGACTGCATCATACAATATGATACTACAGTAGTTGTTCTTTCTGAACAGTAGCCCCACACGTTCTGTACGTATATATTAAAAAAAATATATATATACAGTATATTTATATTCTGTACGTTCCGTACGCTATGCGTACAGCCTTTAAAAAAGAAGATTCACTAACGAGATACAAACAAAAATAATGCCCGAGTTTACCAGTTTTATGTATTTGTTATATTTTATGAAGAAAATAAAAGATTTAGTTTACACAATTATCGATAACTCAAATGTATACTTGAACATTGTGAAAAATGGATCCACACAACAAATCTTACGAAATAAAGGTCACTACAATACGATGACAATTGCCGCTCAAACGTCTGTGGTAAAGTAACTTTAATTTTACTTTTAAAAGTAAATCTAGAGACTCCAGTGTTAAGAGTCAGTTAATAAATATCTATTAGTTTACATTAGCAACCCCTTGGCCTTGTGATGCCCCTGCCTTCCAGCACACGTCATACAAACATTTCGAACATGACGTCATACACATTTTAAGTATGACGACATACAAATTTCGAACATGACGTCATACACATTTTGAACATGACGACATACAAGCTTCGAACATGACGACATACAAATTTCAAACATGACGTCATACAAACCTCAAACATGACGCCGTACAAATTTCAAATGTGATCTCAAACAAAAAATTTCCTGCATGACATCAAATTTGAAAACAAACTCTTAGCGGCATGCACATAATAACATATTATATAACTTAAAATAGCTCTCATAAAAACTAATCAAATTCTTTCTAAAATTCTAAATTGCCATAGGTAGGTTACATACAACTGAGCTATATGAGGTAAATTATAAATCTATAAAAACTAATCAACATTAACATGAATATGAAAATTTAAAACTTAAATCAGTGAGGCTAGTAAAGCTGATTAATATAACTACATACATCAAACTAGCTTGCCTATAACTGTAAAAAAAGTCAAAATTCCCATTAAGTCTCAAAAAAAATTCATTATTTTTCTGAGAAACTTTTCTCCCTCAAGGAGTTCATCAGCAGAAATTCACTTGATACAGCCGAGATCTTCAATAATCTTACAAATGCCTTCATACAAATAGATCTCTTTCAAGATACAGATAAGACCTTTGAAGATCTTGGCTATATCAAGTTGATTTCTGCTGATGAAGTCCATGAGGGTGAAAAGCTTCAAAGAAAAATAATTTTTTTTAAGACTTAATGGGAATTTTGACTTTTTTAGGTTATGACCATGGCAGCACCTAGCTTACTAAAATGCCTAGAAAAATTTTACATGGAATTAAAAAGAGCCAGAAAAACTAAAATCAATGAAAAAAGAGAGATGCTGATTGTTCCTGCCCCGTTACAGAGATTGCCCTTGCACATGCACACGAAGGATTTTGTGCCACTATTCTCTTGTTCTTCACAAGTATCTTCTTGGATTGGAACATTCTTAAAACAGCCACGTGCAACCCATTCAATATCGTCTAAAAACAAAGAAAGAGAAGACGTGAGTATGAGCCTAAAATAATTATTCAATACTCAAAATTACTCAAGAATTACTCACTACTTAAGCCAGAGACTAAGGAAGATGTTAGGAAATGTGGTATGGGAACTGAACTGAAGTGAGGTGAGGTGAGGTAAGGTGAATTGAGGTAAGGTGAGGTGAAAAGAACTAAGGTGATATAGGAGATGAAGTGAAGTGAGGTGAGGTGATGTAAGGTGAGGTGAAGTGAGGTAAGGTGACATAGGAACTAAAGTGAAGTGAGGAGAGATGATGTAAGGTGATAAAAGTGCTGAATCAAAGTGAGAAATATTAACCAAGTGAAGTGAGGTGAGGTGGCTGGAGAGACGATATGAAGTGACATGCGAGCAGGTTGATGTGAGGTTAGGTACAACAAGAAGTATGGAGATACGACGTGAGGCTATTAGAAGAGAGATGATATGAGGTGAAGTGACGTATGGTGAGAACAAGCAAGGTGATGTGAAGTGAGGCATGGTGAGAACAAGCAGGGTGATGTGAAGTGAGGCATGGTGAGAACAAGCAAGGTGATGTGAAGTGAGGTACGGTGAGAACAAGCAAGGTGATGTGAAGTGAGGCATGGTGAGAACAAGCAAGGTGATGTGAAGTGAGGCGTGGTGAGAACAAGCAAGGTGATGTGAAGTGAGGCATGGTGAGAACAAGCAAGGTGATGTGAAGTGAAGCATGGTGAGAACAAGCAAGGTGATGTGAAGTGAGGCATGGTGAGAACAAGCAAGGTGATGTGAAGTGAGGTATGGTGAGAACAAGAAAGGTGATGTGAAGTGAGGCGTGGTGAGGCGAGAGGAGTTGCTGAAGTGTTAGATAAAGAGAAGTGAAGTGAGGTCATGTAAAGTAATGTTAGGTGTCACATGTGAAATATTAGGTGAGGCAACGCAAGGTTGGCAACATGAGATATAGGATAAGGTATATCATAAGGTATGTGAGTATTTTTTCAGCTAATATGTGAACAAACTTATGCGAAAAATGTATCACTTTTTTCTAATCCTCGTGTGTGTACAAATTACTATCAAAGGCACGTTCAGACTAGTGGGTTATGACACCAAGTTAGCTCGCTGCGAGGCTGACATTCACTTCTCTGGTCACTGCAAGAACTGTCGAGAGAAACTCACCAAGGTATTCAGTTCACATTTGCAAGTCTGCTGTCAAAAAGAAAACAGATATTCTCTAGCTTGAACGCGCCTTAATAAAGGCCTTCGCAGAACACATCTATCAAGTCCAGTAATGATCTACTAACCTCTGAGGATCTTCATTTTGTGACAGGCCCCGTTGCAGTCTGTTCGATATCTGTTGCCCTTGAGTCCCATAACATCTTCACCGTCATCGCTGTCTGCACACATATCACTTTTTGGCAATGAGTTTATATCAAGGTCCGCTTCTAGAGCCTCTGCAGTGGAAAACAGCAGCTTGTAACATTTATCATAAAAAACATACTTCTGTTTAATTTATGCAAACAACTACTACAAAATGATGATTATGACGGTGATAGTGATGATGGTAACAAGAATAATGATGATGCTTATGATCATGGTGATGACCACAAATATAGTAATCATGATGATGATGATGACTATGACAACAGTGATGACAATGACAGATTATTGCAACGCTGTTGACAATAATAATGGTGATAATGCCGATAATGATGAGAATTATAACAGCGATGTCAGTTAGACGCCAAAGATTTTAGTGAATGGTCAAGAACTTATCTCTGTTGACAACTTCACATACCTAGGGACCACCCTTACCACAGCTGCCAACATCGGTACAGAAATCAACAACAGAATTGCCAAGGCTAGCGCTTCATTTGGAAGACTTCGCTCCAACGTATGGGACAGGAGAGGCATTAGAACCCCCACAAAATTGAAGGTGTATAGAGCTGTCGTCATCACCACTCTCCTCTGAATCCTGGACATTATATAGGAGACACGTAAAACAGCTTAACCACTCTCACATGGGCTGTCTGAGGAAAATCTTGTACATCAAGTGGCAGGACAAGGTGCCAGACACAGAGGTACTTAAAAGAGCTGACCTCCCCAGCATCCATACACTCCTCCTCAAAACACAAGTTTGGGGGGCAGGACATGTGATTCGCATGCCAGACAACCGCATACCAAAGAAGATGCTCTATGGAGAACTTGAGTCTGGAAAGAGAAAGGTTGGACGACCAAAGAAATGCTTCAAAGACAGCCAGAAGGCCTCACTCAAGGAGCTCAGCATGGATATCTGCTCAATGGAAACCCTTGCACAAGATCGCTCAGCATGATGGAGTGCCATCACCACAGGGGCTAAGACAGCAGAGGCGAAAAGAATTGAGGAGGCAGAGGAGAAGCTCAGGAGATGCAAGGCATGTGACACTGCCCAACAACAGGTCCAAATACCCAGCCTCACCTGTGCCAAATGCCAAAGAAGTTTCCAGGCCAGAATTGGCCTAGTCAGTCACCTTCGAGCTCATCAAAGGAATGACAACCCCCCAAACTGACCTTTTATCCCTGTTACTATGGTCGTCTTTGATTCGAAGGACGAACATCATCATGTTATGCACCATACAATACTAAGTGTAATTAACGGGCTCCACTCTGGGGACCTCTTTATTTTGATTGAATGATTGAATATCTTTATTGACATAAACATATGATAATAACAATGTAATAATTCATGTGTTAATTAATACTGTAAAATGTTATTAAAGCTGTTTCCAGCCCACTTGGGCTTACAAGTCAATTTCATGAAAATTTATCACATAATAACTGTGCAGTTCATTTACATAGAATATCAAATAAAAGAAAATATATAATATGGAATTTTAACATATACCTGAATGGACAAGTCATGTATTAAATATATATCTTGCTTTGCCTCATTCTAAAAATCTTATAAGCATATTTTGCAGTCCTAAGGACATTCTCTTCTGACATAATATATTTCCATTTATTATAATGTAAGTATAGAGCAACTTGTGCACAGCTTGTCCACCATATTTCAAAATAACATAATATCAATCAATGTGCTCAATTTAGAGACCGAGTCTTTAATTTTTCTTCTTTTAAACGGCAGTCCTTTGTTAAACTATGACCACAGTATTGCACTTTTTGAAGTAGTTCAGAAGTTCACCAAGAATACTGGTAGATTAAAAGTAAGGAAAGTAAGACTTGTATCTCTTGATCATGCAGCCACATTTTATTATGGATTGCATCTAGCAGAATCTTTTAACCCTTTCATACACGTTGTATCCCATGGGATACGAGAATATTTTCTGCCTTTAAAATTAATAAAATTTTAAAACTGACAGTTTTTTGATCTGTTAATAGTTATTTTGATTTAAGCCAATAACAATAGACTCAAAAATGGTGATAAAATGGCAAACTAGAAAATCTACATAGTACAAAAAACTGCGCAAGGTACAGTACTTTAGAGACGACTTTGTACAGATCAGCATAGCGTGCATACTAAATGTGTTAAATACTTTGAAAAATTATCAGCAGTTGCAAAATGAAGCACATTTTTTGCTTTTGTTGCGTTTTTAAAAAAGTCGGACTTTTTGCACATGACAAAGAATGTTGTGTATGTAGGTAGGTAGAATGAAAGTAGAAAAAAATAATTATTATGTGTAAACAAGATGGAGATACTGAACAAAAGTACCAAGCCAAAAAATTTTTCTTATTAAAAAAACGATTTGGGACTGAAAGGGTTAAAATTTATTTTCTATTTTACCTGAGGTCTTTACATCAGCTTTGCTGTTAACCAAAGGCCACATTATATGTGAAAATAATAAATAAAAATATGTTTTAAAACAATTAACAGGCGGTATGAATTTGTGTAATAAAATAAATAAATTTACTTACCAAACATAGTAGTAAGAAGCTCAGAGACCTTGTCGCCAGCTGGCGAGTTGGTATATTGACAGTTATAGCACTTCTTTGCCACAGCTAAAATAACAATTTATCGTTGATAAATAGAGTGCAAAAAATTACATTATAAAAACTGACGAATAAGAATAATGAAACAGGAGCATTCAAACATTTTTTACGTAAGATAAAAGTGGTGAAATATTCAACATTTTAATGGTTAGTGGTTTCATTGGTTGTGGTAATGCTGCTGCTGCTGTTGATAATGCTGCTGCTATGGTTACTATACTGCTGCTGCTATTATTATTGCACTGTAGCTGCTGCTGCTACTACTGCTATTGTTACTGTGCTGCTGCTGCTGCTGCTGTTGCTACTTTTACCACTACTGCTATTGTTATTACACTACCACTGCTGTGCTGCTCCTGCTGCTGCTGCTATTGTTATTGCAGTAATGATGCTACTGCTACTGTTATAGCAGTAATGATGCTACTGCTACTGTTATAGCAGTAATGATGCTACTGCTATTGTTATTGCACTGCAGCTGCTGCTGCTACTACTACTATTATTATTAGTGTCATTGCACTAGTGATGCTACTGCTATTGTTATTGCACTAATGATGCTATTGCTAATATTATTGCGCTAATAAAGCTATTGCTATTGTTATTGCACTGATAACACTACTGCTATTGTTATTGCACTAATGATGCTACTGCTATTGTTATTGCACGACTGCTGCTGCTGTTGCTACAGCTGTTGTCATCGCACTAATGCTGTTACTATGTCTACAGCCATTGTTACTGCTCTACTACTGCTGCTGCTACAGTTATTGTGATTGCACTGTTGGTACTGCTGTATTGTTATTGCTATATTGGTCCCTTTGTCATTAGCATAATCGCTCGCGAAGGAGACCAAGCGAGACGCAAATTTTCTAACAACGCCCTTCGCCTAACCTTGCTTCAAGTAATCTTGCTTGAGCTGGGAACCTATATTAACTTATCAGATGCTATGATCTTAGCAACAGGTGATATTTACCAACAGGATAAGTACGCCACAGTATACGGTGCCAAATTGTGATTGGGAGCCAGATTTTAGGGGCTAGTGTTAAAAAACTCTTATTCTCCTCGGAAAATGCCTTTCATATTCAAATAAAGTGTGTATTTTGTAAAATACCACAAGCAATTACTGTGTACACTTTCTATATAAAGGGCACATGACAAAACAGTACAATTATTTCATAAAAGGTAGTACAAAACAAGCAGTTGTGCAGCCTACTTGGATAAAATAGGTATGCAAATGAAATTAACCATAATCAGTCAAGGGGCGTCGTAATGTCTTGATACGTGCTTGCTTAAGAAATACGTTCTACAGCCGGTCCTTACACTGTGTAGCTTACATCATGCCAAAAAATAATAATCATTTTGATGAATAACACATGTTAAAAAAAACTTTACGTATTGCAAATAATCAGTGCAGCCATGCCGCGCAAGAAAGCGTCAATGCTACAAGCCGACGCCTCTTTAATCTCACAACAGAAAGTTAAATATACAGCAGCGAAGTTCTATTTATTAAAATCAGTGTTATAAAATCATACATAAAGTCCATTACTACTGTAAACCCGTAGAATCATAACTTTAGTTGCGGCGTGTTCAAGCTAACAAGACTTTTTGTCAAATTAACTCGAAAAGTAAGATTAGATTGGATTGTTATTTTATTTTGACAGCCAGTAACTCGCGTGTTCAGATTAGAGAGAATAACCTGTTGCAAGTTACTCTCCGACAGTAAGCAGGAGCTGACACTCAATTCTCGCTACAGAGCAAAACTTGCTGTGAGTTACTCTCCAACAGTAAGCGCGAGCTGACACTCAATTCTCTATTCACTGAGAAAAGTGTCGAGAGTAACTCGCTGTGGCGTTCACACTAGGCAGTAAATGTAAATCAACTCGCAGCAGTTGTGGGAGAGTTTGCAATAACTTACCGACAGTAACTCACAAAGCAGTTCAATTTGCAAGTTAGCTGTCAGAGAGAAAACTCGCTAGTTAGAATGCGGCGTTCAGTGGCATTTGCATAGATGCGGATGAGTTTTGGGGGTACGGAGCAAACAAAATCGGTTTATATTGTTTTCAATGCACCCGTCTATGCAGCCTGCGTATGCGTTATTCTTTTTCTGCAACTATTTCCTATTGATTTTTTCCCGCAAACCGTTCTGTATTAGAAAACGCGCCCGCAACCGCATGCTATACATAAACGCCACTTCAGAAATTCAATCTGATAGAATCTAGAAAACACAATTTTGCAGAAATTCGACATTTCGTCAGACAGTGAACAAAAATAATTCCTTCAAGTATGACAACTTAATAAAGTTCATCGATTTATATGCAAATACGTTGTTAATCTGACAGCTCGTGTCAATCAATCTCTTCTCAACACTCGATATGAGATTCGTTTTCTCTTACGCAAAATGTTTGACATAAATCGATAACTATAAACTTACCAACTGTGAACAGCACGCTCAGGAGTAATCCCGCTACCTGCAGCTTCATGTTGCCAAATTAATATTCCAAATGGATTATATTTGCACACGTAGATTGCAAATTTAGTGACTTATCCCTCCCTGCCGTCTACTGCTGGTACTGACAGTGAAACTGATAAGGTGTGGTAGCTACAGTGGCATACACAAGCAGCTGCATCCCCGCTCTATACCAAGGCCAAACTTGTAAATTTTCTAAACCGGTTAAAAGCGCACATTCCTTAGAACTGGATAGCGAAATCGTACTTAGCCTATACCGGGAATATCGCCCTCGGTAATTTGTTTCATCGATCTGAGCTGATGCTTGTTTAGTCGAGCAATCATTAGCGCATACGTGCAAGCAATTAGAGGCGTTTATTTTTCTAGTATTGCTCAGAGAATATGAGGCCGCGTGCGTGCGCGCGCGTTGACATTATTAGATCCCTAATTATTGTTGCTGACCCTTTTGTACGGATCATCAGCATCATAAAGTTTTTAGTCGTGTACAGTTTACTGACAATATGACGCTATTGTATTGCATCAGTCCAGACACTGTACCAACACATTTATTTATATGTATTGTAATTTTATTGCTTATATATGTATATGCGTGCGTGCGTGCGTGTGTGCGTGTGCGCGTGTGCCTGTATGTGTGTGAATGTGCATTTTGTGTTTTTATATGTATTATACGTGCTGTGTTTACCATTGTTCCTGTATTGTAATTTTATTGCTTATATATATATAATATATATATATATGTGTGTGTGTGTGTGTGTGTGTGTGTGTGTGGTGTGTGTGTGTGTGTGTGTGTGTGTGTGTGTATTGCTTATATTATATTTATATAAAACAATAAAAAATGCACATTCACACGCACACACACATATTATGCGTGCGTGCGTGCGTGCGTGCGTGCGTGCGTGCGTGCGTGCGTGCGTGCGTGCGTGTGTGTGTGTGTGTGTGTGTGTGTGTGTGTGTGTGTGTGTGTGTGTGTGTGTGTGTGTGTGTGTGTGTGTGTGTGTGTGTGTGTGTGTGTGAATGTCCATTTTTTATTGGTTTTCTATACCTATTATACGTGCTGTGTTACCAGCACTCTCAGGTCACCAGCTGTTTCTCTTCAGCCGATGAGGCCCGCTAGGGCAAAAGCTCCTGAATAAATATTATAATGTTCGAGAGAATAAAGTGCATTGCGTTTTTCTCTGTTACCGACGACAAATCTCAGGAGAGCTATCTCGTATTTCAAACCTTTAAATTACTTTAGATTGTCAATAAGATCAATGTGTTTTTCGGTGAATCAGTGGTGCATACTGGGATTGCGATGCAGTATCATTTTACCTGTTAGTGCGAATTATTATTGATTACGAAATTGTTAAGAATTTTCCTTTCCAATAACATAAGTCTTATGAAACAGTTAAGCGTAATGCTAAGTAATATAATATGACTTTATATGGAAAGTTTTCTGAGATATGTTTGAAAATTTCCTTTTCTTTCCCTTCAAGTCTGATGACGTCAGTACAAAATTCTTTACCAGCTCTAATACAACAGCCTAAGTAGCGACCATTTTTTGTACATCAGTAATTTTTACAGAAATAAATTTCAGCGATTCCTTTTGCAGCATAAGCTTTAAGTCAGTTTAAAATGGTTGTATTTATCATAATGTGCAGGCTACAATTTATGATGAAGGGATAACGTTTTACTTTGTAAGTTACCATTATAAACTGCACTGACATTAGCATTACATTACAGAGCAACAATTTTATTTCTCCCATTTTTCACACCCTACCCCCTATAATAAATGGGCTGTTATGGCGCCATACATGCAGTATAGGTTTAATTTGATCATAGGCTTAAGTGTCAACCAGTCCTTGATGCTAATAAATGCAATCCCTGGTGTAATATCCTTCCGTAATCTCTACGCGGTTCTCTGCTACAGTTTCCCAGTAATCTCCCGGCAGGGTTGCACAAACTAAAGAAGTTTGCTCGCTGCTTCTTTCACTCGGGGTTCTCCAGTGAAGCGTCGAAGTAAAGAGGACCTGTTAAACTATGTTAAAAGCGTTAGATTATGATAGATAATTATATTGATGAATGCTGGCATGAAGCCAGTGAAGGAGTGGTGTCACGAGAGCAAGTGATTCAGAACCGAAGCGTAGGCGTCAAGGCGTCGAACCTCAACGCACGATATATAAGCCTTGTGATGCGGCCAGCTCAGGGGATTGAGTCTGGGAGCTGAAGGAAAGCACACTAGATCAGGAGGCTTGGCATTACTGTCTGTTATATTTATTCTGTTTGATGTTCAATAAACGTGTAGTTTTATAATCGGACTCTTCATAGCTTTGCCATCCCTAAAACACCAATAATCAGCTTCACACAACCAATACAACGAATTATTTTACTGTCGAGAAGTTTAACATACAATGGTTATTAGCTCAGCTGTAGGCATGTAAATCTCTTTTCTCGGAAACTGTGTTTCAGCCTTCAATGACCTTGTCACAGACCGTAACGTGTCCGGCCCCATCCCTGTACAAACATTCAATTTATGTTACCAAAATGCTTGGGGCGTTAATGATACTTTGCGACATCTTGTAGCAATTTTCTATATATTTCGTTAGAAAAAGTTTACCATCTCATTGCTTCTGTTCAGCCATAGTTCTCTCCTCCTCCTCCTGCTCCTCCTCCTCTCCTCGTCTCCATATGGCACCCGTTGATGATCTTTGAATTCACTCATGATCAGCAGTTGTCTTTACTTCGTTGCATTCATTTTGACTTATTAGAATCGATTAGGGGTGAGCATCGAACGTTCAAGTTCGATTTGAACGAGTTTTTTTAGTTAGAAAACGATTCGAACATAAAATTATAGATTCAAATTATTCAGCACTTCAACCACATATGTTTTTAAAGTTTTAAAAGTTAAACCACATTAAAGTTTATCATTAAAGTTAATTTTTATCATCGCTAATTCGCTTAATGCATCATGCAATTAGTTTAATTTAGCTGTGATTTCTGTGCACAATTCTTAAACAAAATATTAGTAGTTTTACCCCAGAAGAAAGTCTTTTAATGTGCATGATCTTTGTAAGACTAATTTTTGTTGGTGGTTCGAAAACTTGTTCTAAAATCTTTCGATCTCAATTCGAATTCGATTCGTATTCGAACTACTGAACTTTAGTTCGATTCAAATTCAAAAGTCGCAAATTCGATTCGAATTCGCTGTCTGGTAGAAAGAACTCACCCCTAATAGCATGATCTTTGTAAGACTAATTTTTGTTGGTGGTTCGAAAACTTGTTCTAAAATCTTTCGATCTCAATTCGAATTCGATTCGTATTCGAAATACTGAAGTTTAGTTCGATTCAAATTCAAAAGTCACAAATTCGATTCGAATTCGCTGTCTGGTAGGAAAAACTCACCCCTAGTAGCGATGGGTTAATATTCTGCAGGACACACAAGAGAGAGGCCTCCCCTCGCCCTCACATGACGTCACATAATTTTAAAATTAAACTTAACCTTTGACCTTATGGACCGAAACTCAATTGGTTTCCATGTCCTGTCCAAACTATCAGCGTGCAACGATTAATGACTATTTTGTTTTTAAGCTTTGCTTGACTTCTGACAACGAAGACGCTATAAAGTAGCCTTTTTAGTTAATTAACCCTTTCAGTCCCGACTTTTTTAAAAACACAACAAAAGCATAAAACGTGCTTCATTTTGCAACTGCTGATAATTTTTTAAAGTATTTAAGACATTCAGTATGCACGCTATGCTGATCTGTACAAAGTCGTCTCTAAAGTACTGTACCTTGCACAGTTTTTTATGCTATGTAAGACTTTCTAGTTTGCCATTTTATCACCATTTTTAGTTTACCTTTATTGGCTTAAATCAAAATAACTATTAACAGATCAAATGACTGTCAGTTTTAAAATTTTATTAATTTTAAAGGCAGAAAATATTCTCGTATCCCACGGGATACAACGGATATGAAAGGGTTAAAAATTTAATGTGGACATAAAGCAGTGACTTTTGAATTGATATCTAATGGTTTTTGCACAATATATTATGATTTTAGTTTTACATACAATAGTTAATTGTGTGTACGCAGGTCTATTAATTTTCTCTGACTTACAGGTAATATTAGCTTATGATATTTTTATATTAACATATTTGCTAATCCATGTCTATATGTAGTGTACGTTTTTGTCGCTTTTAATTTCCATTTCCTCATTGGGTAATCTGACGCATTGAGGAATTTCTAATCTGCTAGCTTCATCAGACCTTGGCTGACTGAACCTTAATTAATAAAGTGAATGATTAAGTACAGCACATCGAGTAGAGTAGTGAAAGACTACATAGGGGCGTATCAAGAAATTATGGCGACCTAGGCTGGTAGTTCTGTCCCGCTCAAATCTATTGTGAATTTATGGTTGCTTATGTAATGAGCAGTTGAAACAATTACTAGTGGTGTATTAGAAACACTATTTACCTAGTTTTTATGTGGCCATTATCAATTACATATAACAGGGCACTTTATTTATGACTTTAGTCATAAATTGCATAAATAGCTTATTTAATACTAATTTCAGATTTTATTTATGACTATTTATGACGTGTCAAATTTTGACCAAAAATGCCATCCTGAGCTAAAAGAAATACATATTTTTAATCAGAATCTTGTATTTTGCCTTTCTTCGTTCTTCATTACATTAAAATGTAATAAAAATGTCTACTTTCATCATTCCAAGGCCTGAAGTTTCTCGTATTGTTTTGCATGCAGGCATCCCTCCAGACTGAAATCCGTGATCGTGTTTATAATAATTATAGTATCGGTTTTAATTTGTTTAGGATGACCTATAAAATTACTGCTCATAAAAATCAATCTATTAATTAATTCGTACAGTCACAATTCGTAGCCACAATTAGTACAAGTAAATAATGTATTTTTTTAAATATCGATTTTAAATTTAATGTTGGAAAATACTATTGGCTATTACATCTTTCTAGGGAACCGTCACGTATGTTTTCTAATTAAAATTGCATTAAGCAAAATAACTAAACAAGAAAAACAGTTAAATTTTAATGACAATGAAGCAGCAAATTCTCCCAAAGATAAAATATGCTCAAATTCTAGCAGACGGCATTATTCTTATTTCTTGAGGATGAGGCAGTAAGGCACGGGAAACGCTTGCGGCAAACTCGAGCTAAAACCTACACCCAAGCCATTGACTTACGCCGCTTAGGGGTGAGCATCGAAGTTCGGTTCGATTCGAATTCGAAAGTCACAAATTCGGTTCGATTCGAATTCGCTTTCTGGTAGAGAATGCTCACCCCTAACGCCGTTAGGATGAGAAAGGCACTGAAATGAACGTGCAAAGAAAAGAATTAGAAGTGTAGATTTCTGTTATTGTGCAGAGCGTAGGTTTGAGGCGGTAGAACTTTAGGACATTAAAATAGGTAAGCTGTCTTTAATTCAAATTTTCGATGGAGAATTCTGTCGGTGCCTATTTATTTTTTCGCGGTAACGCGCTCATTTACTTTTTATTATTTAGGTTGCTTCTAGACGAGTTAATGACAGATAAACGCATCAGTTAGACAGTCTCAGTTACTGTGTTAGTCCACCAAACAGTCACGCGCAAGCTTCTTATGGACTGCCTGTGTGTGTGGGAGAGAGAGAGAGACGGTGGAAACAGTTTTCTGTACTGAATTTTTTGTTCCATTCTTCGGGAAGTGATTATTTTTCTTTCGTTATTTATGACAAATTTGAAATCTTATTTATGACTATTTATGACTATTTTGCAAGAAAAGTCATAAATAAAGTGCCCTGCATATATTTGCATAGCGGTTATATACAAGCACGCCGCGCAACTGCTTCTTGTGTGTAATACTTCGCCCCTGTTCGTTATATGGCTTTATATAGAAGCTTTGCTCAGTAACTGCCTGTGGTGTGTTATAAAATGCGCGCTTTACATAAATATAAAAGTATACACATTTTCCGGGGAGAATCAGATTCTTTCTAAAATGTGACGCCCCTCAAACTTCGGCGCCCTAGGCTGCAGCCTAGTTAGCTTATTGGTTAATACGCCCCTAGTCATGCAGAAGCCGTACATCGGCAAGAAATTGTTATTGTCCGTGAATCGCAACAAATGTTCATCTAGTTTCGCTTCGAAGACTACACTGATCACTGACATGGTTTCTCAGCGATGTTTTTATATGAATGGATAATTGAAGCCAATATAATTTCCAAGAAGACCAAAAACTTGTGCCGATGACGGAGATGCTGAATATAGTTTTGCCAGCATAGGTCATTGTCCAGGTTAAGCCAAGAGGTGTAATTCGTGATATCTATATAAATTGTTGCTTGCATTATGGTCAGAAGCATTACTTGTTTGTCTGTAATGCAATTAATGGTGCCGGTGTTGGGGTGATAAAAAGTGATGGAACGATATTGGAGAGTGAAGCAGATGGGAATTAGTAGAATTAGGTTAGTGAAATGACGTGGATGAGAATGAATATGAGATTGTTATTAGGACATCGCAAAAATATGAAAAAATACACAAGACTTATTGCAGAGTATTGCTCGCCAGTCTGGAATCCTGCTTTATTAGGTAATGTTGACCGTATAGAAAGTGTACAGCGATACTTTACTCGACGCCTGTTTTATAGATGTAATTTAATGTATATGCTATATCCTAAGCGTCTTGATATTCTACATCTAAAGTCTTTAGAGGAGAAACGCATTCATAAAGACTTAACTTTATGCTACCAAATTATTCATAGAGAAGTTGATGTTGACTTTGACAAATTTTTTACCCAAGTAGAACAAGGCAAAATCACTCTCTAAAGCTTTTCATGTGTCGAACAGCTAAAGTATCATTTGGTCAATTTCTCTCAAATCGAGTTGTACCGATTTGGAACTCACTGGCTGCATATGTTGATGGTGCACCCCTCATAACTGCACAAAACATTAACTTATTTAAAAGCCGCTTATATAAAGTTAACTTGCATAAATTCTTTGTACACAATAGACACATATAAGCAGTTAATCTATTTGTTTCTTTACCGCACTCTTGTAAATATTTTATTTGTATGTTTTTGCCAAAGTGTTTTATATTATACTGTTTTTATTGTAGACTGCATTTTACTATTGGGTGTGAATAAAATACATAAATAAAATAAATAATACGTTTATGAACAGAAGTACACTATAAACCAGTCTATAAATGTGATGATGCAATCATGAAAGTAACTTTTATATAAGGTGCGATGCAAATATAAGATATTGAATACTTAATTAAAGAATATAGGGGTGGTAATATAAAAGCTGCCTTTACATCGTTATTGCTGTTAGAATTTTCACCAAAACATTGATTCTGCATCCACTGAGCAAAAATATAGGAATACTAGATTTGCAACAATTGATCGAAGGCTGTATTAGAAATGAGCCAGAAGTCTCTAGCGTCTAATAATTTTTTGGAAAATTATTGAACTCTTGAACTGAATCTGTGATTTTTTTGCATTTATGCCTAATATTGCAAGCTAAGCAACATTACTCTTTTATGTCATAGTGCTTCTTTAACAGATTCAAAAAATGGTTTCCCTGAACAATAACAGCAGCATATTACTGAGTATGCAATTAATTATTAAGTTTGGGACTTTGACTATAGCTGAAATGTACGCAATATGGTATGATCGAAACCCTTATGAACCATTGACAAATTAACTGCAGCTGAGAAGTGTCAAGTGAAATGATGCCAGGGTCACATCAACAATATTAGTGAGCGTTCTCTACCAGTAAGCTAATTCGAATCGAATCAAATTTGTGACTTTCGAATTTGAATCGAACCGAAGTTCAGTATTTCAAATTCCAATCGAATTCGAATTGAGGATGAAAAATTTTCGAACAAGTTTTGGAACCACCAATAAAAATTCGACTTACAAAGATCATGCATATTAGAGACTTTTTTCTGCAGTAAAAATATTAATAATTTATTTTAAAATTGTGTACAGAAATCACAGCTAAATTACGCTAATTGCATAACGTTTCAAGCGTTTTATTGATAAAGCACTTATGTGGTTGAAGATCTGAATAATTCGAATTCTAACTAAAAAAAACTCGTTTATATTGAATTGGAACGTTCGATGCTCACCCTTAATCGTCAAAAGGAGCAAAAGGAATCTTAGTCAGCTTTACATCGAAAGATTGCTTGCTGAAAAGGTTGCAACTGGGAAGCTATACGGATGTGTGTCGAAAGGTTACAAGATCCAATTACCGATTGGTGGCATGGACCTACTACATGTACAAATAATACAATCACCCAAATTAGAGAAAAGAAAGAGCCATGTCCAATAATACCTCAATTTGTAGTGGGACATTTTTCGGGTATTCAGACAATTTACTCTTTATTTGCAGTATTATTGCCAAAGTTGACAAAACTTCTCTTACAGCTAGATGCCCTTTTATTACCTTAGTTCATGTAAATCCGTGATCAAGGTTCTCTACGGTTGTTTCACTGCACGACCTAGTCGTTTGCTGATTTATATTGATTCTTTGCATATTTTTCTTCAATATTTAGCATTTTCTCTTTTCCCTATTCCCGATTGTCATTAATTTTATTGAAAACAAACCATCGCTACTATAGTGGTGGTCACGAAGAATGCCCAAGAACGCATGTTATGTCTCTTGTGCGTTTCCATTTTGCTGATCTGAAGTAGTTACATGATGGCGGCCTTGTGCAAAGTTTGTCTTTTACGGATTTCTCAAACACATATACGGACATCATTACTTAATAAGTAAGATAATGCATGGAGTTGTTTATTAAAATACGCATATAGTTTGAATGGTTAAGTTCACTATCCGATTTGAGCCGGTAATCGTCTGCGCTGCATTAATCGTTTGGCTATATCTTTCTCATGTGATTTTTATATTTTGCATTTTTGTGTAACATATTGTTAAATTGTACTTGGCTCTTGGAATAAATAAACTATACTATATTAAGTATTATAACCTTATTTATAGTGCTAACTGCTAGTAGTTGTACAATGTAAGTAAGTAAGTATCTTTATTTATCGCCTTTTTACAAGAAAAACACAGAGCATGAAACGATAATATGATAGTATGATGCAAAGTGACAAGATTATTAAATGAATAAATTATCTGAGTTAATGATATTCAAGTGATTGGTGAAAGGGTGGCGAAAAACTAAAAGTTACCAAAGTCAACCACCCTGTAAGTAATGTTGTTATTAGTGATATGCACAATAACCTTGACGAAAATTTCCCAAAAAGGTATGATAAATGGAGCATAAAGTTTACATTTGGAGCATACCAAGTTGCTTAAGTAAGTAAAGGAATGGTGAGTGTATTAAGATAATACGAGATTTAGGTTTAAATTTGAACATAAATATCAAGGACATGAAGACATAATAAATACATATAATGCTGATATGCATATACATACACACATACACATACACACACATATACACATAACTATGAATACCTAGCAGAAAAAAACCCAAAGTTATTAAGACTAACGAGCGAATGGGGTATAGACTTATAACATAAAGTACAATTTCAGAAGTAGCAGTGCAATAATATATGTAAAGATGGCATTATTACTATTTCTAAAGCAAAATTCATGGTTAGTATCACTGTAAGTGAGTTTTTACCGTTCATATGTATATACGCTTTGATTAGTTCAACTTGAGTGGAAAATAGTAGTTTAAGTTTTAGTTATGTAAACAATTCCAAGACTAGGTATAAAGAGAAATAAGCATGTTTTTGTAGTTTGACACAAGGTAATTAAGAGATTTGTTTTTGAACTTCTGAGGAATAGAGTTCTAAATTCGTGGACCTTGGTACTTGAGCGAACAATGAGCTTTGGTTGTATTGCATCTTTTGACACTGTAGATGTTACTTGATGCAAAGCGCGTTTGGTAGTTAT
This sequence comes from Tubiluchus corallicola, assembly GCA_030141605.1. NCBI lineage: Eukaryota > Metazoa > Priapulida > Priapulimorpha > Priapulimorphida > Tubiluchidae > Tubiluchus > Tubiluchus corallicola. The sequence continues at coordinate 135,331 of JAQGDQ010000570.1, forward strand.
GCAAAGCTGAAGGTTCGCTCAAGTATCCATTAAATAGTTTGGGTAGCTTATGATTCTTGAATTTGAAAACAATTTTAGCCATTTCTAGGTTATAGATATCAGTTATTTTTAAAATTCTTAGTATGTGTAGGCTGCTAGGCGCCGCTTAATTTAATTGAAGCCGTGTGTTTCATTCATTTAACTGACTGAATCAGTTAGCAAACGTATTCGAATATTCATAGTATAAAAGAGAGGATCAAAATACTGGTTGAACTAATTGCTTTTTTGTGTTTCTTCTTTGCAGCTCTCATAAAATAAAATAATTCAAATGTAATAACATTCTCTGTTTCATGCTAGAGCTTATTGGTGGACAGCTCAATCATTTTTTTTGAAAATCAAAGTGTGATCTGCAGTTGTGATGCTGCACATGTCTACTCTACGTTAATCAAAGGTTATCGTGCTCCTCAAAAAGTTCAAGTCTATGTTACAATTGTCAAGTGTTACAAACTGACATTTTACCAAATTGATGTGACGTTTGCATTGCAACTCATTTGTGAAAGTCATGTTTAAAGTTGTAGATCACTCACTTTGTAGAACAAGAATAAAAAACTATACTGCATATTTGCACAGAAAAGTGTTTATTAAACTACAGACACATGAGTAGAATGACTGCTGCACTGAACACTGAGAACGAGAGTGTCCTGCACTGATCACTGAGAGTTAGACAGTGACTAGAAAGTAAATCCAGTCAATATATATAGGTATAGGTAACCTATGCAGACTTGGCTTCACAAAACCATTACTGTAAAATAGGGAGAGATCCAGTGAATATGCATTCACTGGGCCGTACAATTATACTGGGGGTGAGTTTAGCTAGTAAAATGTAAAAGGATTAGTTCATAGATGGCAGCACCTAAAATGTACAATTACAACTTCCACATCATTTGCATAGGGGAACAAACAGAACGGGTTTAGACTGGAAGCCATCCAAGTAGCGTTAACAACTGGACTGAGAACTGTCTTACAGGGCAAACGCTTCAAAATAAATTAAAACAATACTGCAACGTGAATATGAACGATTACGTAGATCCTAACTTGCTACCTTCCATGACATAGAAAGACTTGGAAAATACAACCAAAACAGCTACACATTAGACTAACTAACGATAAGCATACCTGCTTAGAAACAGTCTTTTTCTCTAAGTTCGTTCTACATTTTAGACCCTATGTCTAAAAATCATGCGTTACAATTAAAAGTCATTGCCATCAGCATTAATTTCGTAAATTAATAAAGTCCTTAATTAACTAGGGAGTTAGTACAGGCCTATATATATATATATATTTAGAAACTCTTTGGAAAGACTATGAATAACATCTCAATTTCAGAATGTAATGGATACAATAGGCCTAGTGATGGGCAATTTTGAAATTTTCTATTTCAACTATGACCTTTGTCTTGTAATTCGATATGACGATTAATATTTTGCACCGATTTTTAATGTTTTTAGCCAAATTTTTCAATGATTGAACAGTAAAATGTAGCCTAGATAACTTCTCCCTGTTTCCCTCGCTGTGTGCCATTTTCCGGATTCATGAACTGTTTTTATAGACATGCATGGCTTTTTCATTAACTGCTTTATTAGGGTGCAAAGTCTATTCTTCTATAACGCTGATCTTTTAGTTGTCTTTTCCAAGTTTAATGTCTTTATTTGTCTTTATCCTGTATTCTATGCATTCGTTCACTAGATTTCTGATTTCTAGCAATCCTTCCTTCTTACTGTTCATTAATATATCTGAGTTCAAATTTTTTTTCCATTCTCTATATCCGTCACATCTAAGCATATGTTCAGTAGTATCATCATCTTCCCCACACACTGGGCATAATAACTGATCCTTAAACTCATTCTTGTAGCTCCCTTTAACTTTAATCATATTCAGTCTTATTTTCAATATATCTTTAACCTCTTCTGGCTTACATGTGTCTATTTTATTTTGTCGTTATGAATTGGAAACTGTCGATTTCCAACACTAGTTTCCAATACACTTATTTAACAGTAACATCATTTAAATTTTTCAGATTTCAATTAAGACCTAGTGGCAAATTATTTTCTACCAAAGTTAGCAGTTATGGATGCTGCAAGAGAAATTTTCTCCAATGGCGAACGAGATGTTCCTTCATCAAGCAACACCTGCGACTGTTCCGCACTCAGCGGAGTAAAGATGTTCCCACAAAAAAAGGTATATATTTAACTCTTTCACTACGTTATTGCTTTTGCTTTATAACTGGGCCACATTTGACATTTACACATTTGACAGTAACTACTTGTGGTGTGTTAGTAAAACAGAACCTTATAAATAAACAAATAGTTGTTCGTTACTGAGTACTAATATTAAATATTAGTTTTATTTTTACACATGCACACATATACATGCACGCACACACATGCGCACACACACACACATTGTGGGAGGGGTCAGTTGAAGGCAAGTGAGACCCAAAATACCATACAGTAAAGTACTGCGAAATGCACCTGGCTTCAGACGCTGATTGGCTGGTTAGCTTTACTGGTTGCAACTACAATCCCATGGCTGTCTAACTTTTCTGCAATATTTTGCATGGCCGTAGCACTGAAATAAACAGACCTGAGTGACTGCGCTTAGTGCTGATCTTAAACAACAGTCTACTGTGTTCCGTCCCTTGCATGAAAAACATAGGCACCTTCTGTAGTGAAAGGGTTAAATATCATGTAGTAATAAAGTCTTTTCTTCAAGGGATTCTAAACTGTAATACAGCTTAACCTCAAAAAATTCGCTACCTTGATTTAAAGTGATTTCATCGAAAAAGTTTAAGCGGTACGCTTCACGAACTTCTGAAACTTAATTTGTAGTTTCAAAATTTCCTTATGGCTTGCACTAGGGTTAGCCCATGTCAATTCACCTACATTTTTAAGAACTTCCCAGGTGACCTTCTAAGATTTGCTTGAAAAATTTTTCAAAAATACTTCAGTATTTGTGATGAGCGGATTTATGCGAAATTTTAGAGTTCATCTTCTCCTAGTTCTTGACTTATTTTTTTTAAATAAAGTGCACAGGATTTGCTATTATTATTATTAACATAGTTTCTTTTCGGACACACATGTACAGTTAAGTTATATAAGTGGTTCAATTAGAAGAAATTAGTAGACTCGCAGTAAAAGTAAAAATTGTGTTGCTGGCTATGTCAATTTTTACATTTCTATAGTTCATGTTATTCATACAGATACCA